>MU226181.1:1200359-1224272 GCA_018584345.1 Thuja plicata | reverse complement strand
CTCAGGGTTTATAAAAGAACCCTCTTTCTTCATTCAAATCCCCTGAAAAACTTGAATTAAAATTGCATTGTTACTATACTGAATTGTTAGCTCATTTTCATAATCTCATATAGCTTAATTTCAATTTACAAAATAGAATAGCTTCAAATTCTAGATTAATGGCATTTAGTATTCATGTTTAGGTGATATTGCATATTTCAATTCATTAGTATAATCTTGCATAATCTTTGCATTGCATTGTTCATCATGATTAAAATCCTTCRTTCTTAGATGGTTCATAGTTGTGAGGCCCTCGTCCTGAGAGCAAGTTTCAAAACCCCATCTAGATAGAAGGCAACAGGTCGAATCACGCAGATAGTCAGGATGAATAACTCATATTCAGTCTTGGCTGTACCTGGTGAAGAAGGACTATGTTGAAGTGTGTGGTCGATTTAGAAGGCCAAAATTAACTCATACACCTGAATCTCTGCAAACTGAACCTGGGCTCTAGACATGGTGAACATGGTGAACGTACATTGAATGCACCATCAACCCCTTTGACAAATTCTATCCTATTAGTTAACGCATTCTGTCTATACTGCTGCTATATTTTCACCTTTGGAAAAAAAAACCCCGCGAGTGAGCGACACATCTTGTTATTTCTCATCGCATAGTCGCCATCCATTTTCACTGCACTTTTTACCTTCTGCGACTGAGCGATGCATTGTCTTTGATCTTTATTTTATGTCAGTCGCACACCCACGCCACTTTTATATTTTACTCTTTAATCCATGCGAGTAAGCGATGCATTCTGTCCTTTGGCTCGTCGCATAGTCGCGAGCTATCTTTCCATACTACTTGAGCCTCAGCGACTGAGCGACATTCACTTTTTCATTGCAAACTTTGTCTAGTCGCTCACTCGCGAGCTCAAAACTCCATCTTTCATCTTATGTGCGACTGAGCGATGAGAGCTTCTTTTTGACTTAGTCGCCCACTCGCGAGCATGAGAACCTCATTCTGTCATTAACTGCGAGCACGCGACGTCTATCATCTTTTGGCTCATCGCATACTCGCAAGCTTTATTCCCTTTATCTCTTTTGATCGGCGAGTGCGCGACAGCCATCTTCTTTTCTCGTCGCACAGTCGCGAGCTGTTTTCCTTTCTCCTTTGTTTACTGGCGACTGCGCGACACCTTCCCTTTTTACCTCATCGCATAGTCGCGAGCTGTATGCCTTTTATCTGAAAACATAAGCGAGTAAGCGATACATAATGAACAGTCCTTCAGTCGCTCTGTCGCGTGATCCTGTGTCTTTACCTTTAACTTGAAGCACGTGCATTTTTCTGTTTACAGCGACCTCGCGACATACCTTAATCACTTAGTCGGAAGGACTTTCTCCCTAGGGCACTTTTATCACCAGACTTCGCGACCACCGTCAGATCTTTTAACTCCTTCATCGCACGGCTGTCTTTTAATCTCTTTACATTTCCTTTATGCCCTTAAATTATCAGGAGACTTCGTGACTGAGGGCAAACATACCCTAGTCTTGTTATCGCGTGATCCATTTCCTTTATCAAGCGATCAGGCGACAACCACTAACTCTGTGACAGATGTCATCTTTTCTTTCGTCCTCTTTATGCACACTGGGAATCTGATTCACCGCCCTGATCTGGCGACATCCCGACTGAAGGAAATCACTTAACATGAAACCGTTAGTCGCTGAGTTGGGAATGTTATGTCTTAACCGCCAATTAATCACGAGACCATGCAACTGAAGAAAAAGCCTAACAGTTTGACCGAGCAGATCCAGCGACTATGCGACATGAAGTAAGCACAAGGTCGGGAGACATTTCTTTGACTGGCCATTTCTTCTCGCGATCACCCGACTGAAGGTGGGTCCCATTCCTTTTTAAAACTCATAACATGATATCAAGCGACAACCCGACTGAAGAAAGATCGCTAAGTCTCGAGACATAGATGGAATATTCTGTTTCTTAACGAGACTACGCGACACAAGGCAAAACTAAGTCGGGATAGGTTTTAGCATATTCGATTTGGGTTATGCGATCAAGCGACCTGACTTAAAGCACATGTCTTAAGTGACTGAAAAAGGTAACGAAGAAATATAAGACATGGCTGAGGGTTTGAAACATGCATCGTTTAACACTAGGCTGCTAGGGTTTTTTCAGGGTTTTGACAATTTTGCAAAGTATAAGCATGAAAACCTAAAAATTTTCAGAGAGCAGGGCAAAGAACAAGGCGTAGCAGCAAAAATAGGAAATACAACCAACAGGACCCAAGCATTCAGAGCTGGCAAGAGTTTAAACCACAGTTAAGTTGTTTTATATCTAACAGCCCGCTTAATCGCTTAAAAGGAAAGTGCTCGACATCTAGTGAGTAAGCGATTAAGCAGTGGTGACACGTGTCCTTGGTGGACAGTTGTTTTTGGGAAAATAAGATAGTCGTCAAATGCAGAGAATGATGTCCAGAATCTATGGCTCAAATTCAAAGTTGATAAAATGTGTTGCACAGAGTCGTTAAGCCGCAAAATTGAAGCTTGTGAATTAATTACAGAACGTGTGGCCACTTCAGTCAAATTCAATTCAATAGATTGATTTGATTGAGGCCGTATAATTGATTAAGTCAACTTGCAGTCACAATGATTCATCAAAATCATTTGAGCAAAAATGACATTGCAGAGAAAATTGGCTTCACGCGACTTCTGTGCAGAACGGCTAAGCTTTTTTTTATTCACTAGCATTCAGATTGTAGTGGGATTCGCAATTCATAAAGGTTTTTAGAACTTTGTCTCAGAATATAAATCTAATATCAAAAGAAAAACCTTAGAATGGCCCCTAGAGTTAAGATTTTTGGAGAGGTTGATTACCAAAAAAGAAACGTTAGGGAAGATTTGTTACAGCAATTGCCACTGTCCACAGGAGATGCCACTCAAATTAAAAGGGTAGTTCCACCACATCCCCACTTCAAAATTGGAGAAGGGTTATATGATTCCGGTAGATGGGCGAAAGATGTCAAGACCATTTTTGATGGCCTTACTCTGTTAAGGACAGCCTATAGCCAGAGGAATGCCCCTACCCCAGACTGTAACATTTGGGGGTTAGATGTGGGAAAATTGATAGCACCTAGTGTGTTCATGTACACTGATTTGTTCACTTTAATTGCAAACACTTATGATAAGGTGGCTAGGGTTGTTAGCGATACCCAGGAAAATGTACTATTGACTATATCAGCTGATGAAATTAGAAGGATCTTCAAGCTGAGTGACACCTCTAAGCACATGGATGATATTGATTTTGAGTACTTTAAAGAAGTATACAATACTCAGAGGGAGTATTACAAGGATGAGGCACTAAAGGGGTATTTTAATAAAATAGGAGACTTGGTTGTAGTAGGGCCTAGAACCCCAGAACCTTTCAAGTTGGATCTTTTTAATGGCAACGCCAGAAAGATGTACACTTCTCTATGCCAAGTTTTTGGGGTAGATGAAGATGTAACAATGCCTGTCCATATAATGCTAATGGTTGTTCAAATTCTGCATCCCCACCTGTCAATAGTATTTGATTTTGCATCTTATATTGCTTAGGAAATGCATGAGGGTCTGGCATGAATTCAAGACAACAACATACACAAACCAATGGGATGGTATTCCCTCATGATGCATATGTTCTTGTTCAACAATGCAGACTTCTTTGAGGAAGAAATGGAACTGACTAAGTTCCAAGGTGATGAAGAATTGCTTGTTCAGATGTGGAGTGCAAATTTGTCATGGGATAGGAAGAGTGCTAGTTATGTTTATTTTGATAAGGTTTTTGCAACTAGACTCAAGTCACTGCTGAGCAACCAAAATGCTAGGGTCCACACTGAAATGATGAGGCTTTTAAGGCCTATGGAATATGCCCCAGAGCTAAAAATTGCTCACAATTGGGGATATCTAATTTTGTACCCTTTTTCTACAATAATTAGGGTTTATGGATTTAGAGGAACCCCTTATGTACTGCCCTACAGAGTTCCACTCAAGATTGGAGTAGCAGAAATCATAAGGCAATTTGGTGGGCTACAGGAAGAAGCCCTAACCAAAAAGATGAAGGGAAACATCTTTCCTACCATCACCAGAGCCAATCACTGCATCATAACCAAAGGTGGGTGGACACAGTTTGACAAGTATTTTGAGCCTTATCATCTAGCCACGTCTGTGTCCAGATGTGCAAATAATGAAGACTTTATCATGGGTATGTTCAGGAAGAGGACTAAATGCTTGATATTAGAACATCAGTTCAACTATCTTGAGGATATCATCAGGAATTATTTTGACCTTGGTATTCAGGAAGTCAGGAAGGAGAAATGGATGGCATACAAGAAGTCTTTGGACTTTGTACGAAATTTTGACAAGACTTATGATCCTTTAAAGGAATTTTTCCCATGGTCTTACAAAATTGACTCCCTAACGAATCTTTTTGAAAGGATCATACAAACCCTAAATGAGAAGAAGCAGAGAACAATTGAAAATGAACCAGAAAAGGCTCTTGTTGTCTTCAATAAATTTCCACAAGGGAGAATAGTCCCACCGGGGGATTATGTAGTGTATAACAGGAGAGGATACACTACTATTGCACCTAGAGCTGACAAACCTCTTCAGCATAAAGGAAAGAGGCCAGCAAATATTGATGTTCAAGAAGTGCCCTCTCCCAAAAGACAAAGGGTGGAAACAAAAGAACAAGAGAGTGAATTGTACTCTCCTTACCAATCCCCTTGCAATATGATGACCAAGCCATCGCGGAGGAATTGGTGCAATTGAGGAATGTTGGTGAAGTGGTTGTTACCACTCAGGAGTTACAAGAAGGGATGCTAAAGGCACCTAAACATACAAGAACTGACCTCACAGTAGAAGAATTTACTGGCAGGGAATTAGATCCTATAACCAAGCAGGCCAGTGATGAATTCTTGTCTGATGAAAATTTCATTAAAACTAGGGCATTCATTCAATTTCTATGGAGGTGCCATATTGATGAATTCAATCTTAAGTGCCAAAAAATGCAAGAATCCCAGGCCAATTCTTCTAAGGGAGATATAGAGAAGGAGGTTAAGAAGGAGATGGTATCAAATTTTGATAAGATCACCCCTGAAGAGGGTAGAGAAATGATTAAGAAATAGGGAGTTCTCATACTACCTCAATGGGATCTAGCAGATGCAGTAGTCTTCGATGTTGTCAGAAAGCAAGCAAAACCTATGAGCACTACTGGGACATCAATTGGCGCCCAGTTTAGTGAAGACCATGCAGCTCTAGCAATTTGGTCATTGAAGAAAAAAGACAAGAGGAGAATAATGGGGGGTGATAATATTGAAGATACAAGCAACTTAATTGTGAAGAGGGTTGCTGACACTTCAGGAGCTGAAGTAGCAAACCTCATTGTTCAAATAGCTAGTTTAAGCCTAAGGGTAGCTGAGAGAGAAAAGGAGGCTTATGCCAGTTTAAATGAGAAGTATGAATTTGTACTTAAAGCCTACAATAAGGAAAAGGTCAAATCCTTGTTGAAGGATAACATAATAGAAGTATTGGAGGGTAAAAAAAATATCCAACTTATGCCCCAACGGGTAATTGCTCAGGAACCTCACCAACCCTCCTCCTCTAGTCCATTTGTGACATATCCCCCATCCCCTGCACCTTTGAGTCCCACCACCCAAGAAGCCATTGATGCCAAAAGAGCAGAATTAGAGGCTGAAAAAAGCAGGTTGATCAATGAGAGATCAAGGCTAGAAGAAGAGGGTAAAAGGGATCTTGAATATTCCCCTGCATACAAAGAGGCTGAGGAATTGGTGAAACAAAAATGTTTTGATCAGATATTTTCCAACCTCAAAAGGTGTGCTAGTGAGGTCAACCTTTCTAACCTCTATCTACTGGGAAAGAAGATTGCAGGCATCATAAGAAAACATGATAATGAAAAGGAACAGTGGGATTTGATAATGAATAACTAGAAAGGTAAGGTAGCCCATGTCAAATCCTTTTACTCTCTTTCAAAGGAGCAGAACAATATTGATATCATCCTGACAAGCACCCATAAATGTCTCAAATTGATGGTTAATTTGGACATCAAGAAGAACATGGTCATTAGGAGGGTCACAATTTTGAGAGAAGAGTTCTCCAGGGAAAGATATGACATGTTTCGAAACATGTTCAAAGAGGATGAGAATGTAAAAAATGAAGCCTTATGGCTAAGGCAATTGAATGAAACACTAACCAGCAAAACAAAAAGTATTGTTACATTGGCGAATACTGGCTGGTTTGTGTTAACTATTGATATTTTAAACAAAGCCAAGGCATTTTTGAATCCTGGGAGGCGGAAATTGAGAAAGGTAATGATGATTGGGAAGAATTCAACAGCCAGAAGGATGAGGTCCTCAGTTTCAGTTGGCCAAGTGATGAGGTGATCACCACGTGGGTTAGCAATTATGGTATAGTCACCCTGGTAGCATGAGACAGTAAACATAAAGGGGACAGCTAATACCAAAGAGGTTGAGCAGTTTGAGAAAATCAGATATTGGGGGCTCTGCATCAGCAAAAGGACAAATTTCAGATGACAAGGACCTAGCCACCTCAGAGAAACTTCAAGCATTCAGGCGATCATAAGACAAAAGATTACATGGCTTATAGCAAAGATTTGTTATCCCATCCGCCTAAAATTTTGTCTCATCTGAAAACTATATTTTGTCCTCTAGCCCAGTCATCCGTAGCTTGTTGCATCCTTATTCTCCAAAAGGATTCCAAGATGACTGTGGTTGTCTATAAGTATCAAGTTGTAATATTGTAAAAGGGATGGTAAAAAATAAAAAATACAAGGCAGATATCTGAATTGTGTCTAAATGTTGGTTTTGAGTCTTTTGAATGGACTGATATCAAATTTACATTAATAAAATACAATGGAATCTTCATTTTGATATCAATGATGTATTTTTGCATTTGCTATTAATTCTTGTATGTTCAATTTGTAAGGCATTTTGAGTATACTGGTTATAAAGTAGCCATGTCTTTGTCTGTGAGTTGCTTTCAAGGAGAGTTTTAAATCTTGCAGATAATTGCAGAGGGTTAGGGTTTATGCAGGAATTTGATACAGGGGTGTGAGGATAAGAGGATAGTTTGTAAGGCATTATATCTGAGGTTTATTTTTATTTCCATTGATTATCTTTAATATATGTATCCTCTATTCTAACTCTATCGCTCATGATTAGGCACTGGTCAAAATGCTGACAAGTGGTTGTTATCATCAATTCAAATTTAATCAATCTTTATATTTCTGTTATCTCAAGTACATGTCTAGATAATTGTATTTAGTACAATTCATTTTAGTGATTCCTTGAAGAGTGAATCAATAGGTTAGCCTTCCTAAGCCTAATGGCATAAAAAGAAGGAGGATCACAAATCCTTAATCCATTGTTAAAAACTATTGAAAGATAATATTCTGCCAAAGGTGCACCCGCTTGGGTATGTGGAGCCCAAAGTGGTGTAGAAGGATTTTCATCCTTGTTAATTAGCCTTTTCCCTGTGAGAAACTAACTAGGGTACAAGAGAGTCTGGCATTTATTGCTATTACAATTGATTCTATAAGAAAAAGAGCTAACAAAGCTCATACACCAATGCAATGCAAATGAACTAATTTAGGAAACACAAGATTTTAGTTTTAATTTTTTGAAATGTAAATGCAAGAACATAAAAGATAGCTAATCTAATATGCATGCGAGATCTAACATAAAAGATGTAAATGTAACACCAAAAAGAAAGAGTAGTCTATTGCAAGTTCACCAAAATGTAAGATAGAAAATGGTACATCTGAATTTATCTTACATTTAAAGGATGTTTTGAAATGTAGGGGGTAAATAAGATGCTCTCCTTTTATCCTTAGATATACAAATGAAGGATCCAAATTGATTAACCCCAGAGGAAGGATCAATGCATAAATGAATCAATCATTTAGAAATAAGAGCAAAGAGGAAGATCTTAAATAGCCATTCATTTATTTGAATATGTGATAGGTTTTAGAGAGATTAAAAACTTTAAGAATTGAATAGGAGAAAAGTACTAACCTTGAAATGTTGCAGATCTGAAGAATGTTATTTTTGGGGGTCCGCACTCAATTTTTGGAAAATCTGAGACTGGATCTGGAATAGAAATACAGAGATGAAAAAAACCTAGAAATATTTCTCTCTTCTGACACAGTTCCAATTTGTACCCTCAAGTCAATGTCACCATTGACCCAGAATTTCTGATTCTATCCTAGGGAAGAATCGACCTAAAAAGTATCTGACCAGAAATCATTTTTCGGACACCGAAAGTTTGCTAAAAAGGGTATCTGAATCTGCACTCCGATCCACTGTTCTGAACCTGTACCTGCAAGAAAAATGGATTGTTTTTTGGGGGGAGGGGTTTGCCTTGGTCAAACCTTGGTTTTGGAATTAACCTCAAAGTATAATTGAAATTGCATAAGTAAAAAAAGTAAATGAACAAATTCACCTTTCTTGTAGAAGCCCTTATGGCAAATTCAAATCCGTAAATCCACAAGTATGTATGCACCAAAAAGGATGTAGAATGTAGAAGGTAGAATGTAGGATGTAGGATGTAGAATGTCGCCAATCAATTGCTTATAGATATTCAACACCAATCTTGAATGGGTCTTTGAATAGGAAGAGGCTTGGAGGAATGTGGATGGAGAAATATTCAACAAGAGAGCTCCATGGAGCTTGAATCCTTCAATGGCCACCAATGGATCTCCTTGATGAAAGAAGCACTTGAGAAGTGCTTGAGAATGGATGAATGCTTCAATGGCTACTTTACTTGCTTCAAATCTTTCTTTTTCACCTTTGGATCTTACTCTTCAAGTCTCTGAGTTCTTGCAATTATTATTGATAATGGTTATGGTTGCTTGTGGTTCTTAGTTAGAGAAAATGAGAGGAGAAAGCTTCCTTTTATATGAAACTAGGGCACAATCTTATAGAGATGCCTACATAGGGGAATTAAATTCCAATTAGACCCATACCCCTAAAAGAGGACCTATATTAAATATAATTTAAGATTTTTATTTCTGAAGACCGAAACAGCTGACCCGAAAGCGGGAATTAACTTTTTCAAAACCCCAACATCTGGAAACACTTAAATTCTGGAATTTGAAGCCTGAGCCTAAAAAAGGTCGATTGTGACCTAGGTCAAGTTTGAGGTCAACCTTAACCAAAAAATGTCAACCTTGACCCTAAGGTCAAAGTCCCAGTTTTTCAGTATAGGGTGTCAAAAATAGGGTGGATAAAATGGAAATGGGGCAGAAGAAGGGGATAAAACCATATCCAAGTCAGGGATCCATTCAAAAGCTTGACATGACCCCAAACCACTTACTCAGAAGGCTAAACCAGTCTATAATGGAAGTGCTTCCATTTTTCAACTATACATTACCTACTCAAAGTATTTAACCCTCCACTTGGAAGAAATCCTAGAATAGACAATACATTAATCAACATCCACTGAAAGACAAGATTGGCATACCCTTGATATTTGAAATCATACACACTTGAAGACAAATCTTAAATCACATTCATTTCTTAAATGAATTTATTGTTGATCAACAATAGATAAGACTAAAAAACCCTTAATGCTTTATTCTCTATGATTCAAGAAACACATGGAGACAAACTTGATAATAGAATAATAATACTAAATTTCATTCATAAGCAATTACAATGATGTTCTTCCTTGAAATAGAAAGGATACAAGAACACCCTATATGCATAGAAGAGGGAAAATATATATAGAGGAACCACACTTGGAACCTAATCTGAACTTGCAGAGAAAAACCAGAACCATTAAAATAGAGAAAGCAATGAAACATATAGAAGAAGGAAATCGTAGAATTCATGTCTAAGTGACATATGTCCCTCTTGAAAATCTGGTTCTAACTTATCTTTCTTTTCTCCACCGAATTGATCTTTCTCAAAAAGATTTGAAACAATATTTGATCCCCTAATTCATTCATCTACCACTTTGATCTTATTCAGTACCGCCATGGAAAAGATACCCTCTGCACTGATTTAAATATTCAAATTTACTGGTTATAACGGTCACCCTGGCTTGGAATCAAAATCTACTGCCGAGATCGAGGGACTTAATCAAGTCTAAAATAGAAGCATTGATCTACTTAAGTTACCTGGGAACAAGATCAGCTTTTGTCAGGCGTCACCACAGTGCAATGCCTTAAGCACTAGATCTTGATTACTTTATCTTTAAGCCATGACTCCTACCACATGATCCATCTGAAGCTACTTTATCTTTAACTCATCCATAGACGTTGACCCAGACTTTGACCTGTGACATGGCTAGCTATCACAATGCCTTTATCATTAGATGTCGAGCACTCTACCCTGAAGGCAAAACATTGACTGCAAGATCAAATAGAACTTGATCAATATTTACTTCATTCCTTCATCACTGATTTGGACCCACTAGGACATGTGGCCTTCAAGCGCAATAGCTTAGACATTATCCTCACTGCATATTTCACTTAAGGCAAAGCATTGTCTTTACGATCTTTTAAAACTTAACTATCTTTTATCTCCTTTGAAAACCTTGGAGCCAACGATCAGATCCTGCAAGGTGTCACACGAGTGCAATGGCTCAAAGCTAGATCTTGCACAACTTTGTCTTAGAGCCTTATCGCCAGCCGTTAGATCAACCTTTCATCTATACTTAGCCTCCTAACTAGCCTCTAACTCTGATCACCGAGCCACCTTGTATCTCCAAGTCGCTGGACAACTTCTTTAACTATGGTCACTTCTAGAAATCACGTGCAAATTGCAAGATCTATTTTTCCTCAAAACACGTGTCATCATCCTTTCAAGTATTAGAGAACAACACTTAACCAAGGATCCATCACGAGATTTGCGACTGTGTAAATCATCAAGACACTAAGAGTTAATTTTAACCCTAGTCTGATTCAGAGATCAAGAGATAACCTATATCTCGCAATCTCTAAGTCTTTTCTATGACCCTTGGTTTATCCCAAGACTAAGAGACAACCACCGATTTTGATCTTGATCCACAGCTCAGATCCTTCCTTGGCAAACCTGATCTTGAACTAAGTCTCGAAGTCACTGAAAGAAAATCTTGAGCCTGGGTTGATTTAAAGTTAAACGCAAACCACACAATGCAAAGAAGAACAGAACAAGATCAACAGCCCATGCCATATTGCTAGATAGAAATAAGACTTTGACTTTGATCTGGAGATCAAGTACCAGCCACACATCTTAGACAAGATCAACAACCCTAACTTAATCTTGAAATACTTTTCTTAACCTGTATTCTATCTAGAGATCAAGCGACAAAGCAAAAATCTAACCCTATCTTGACTATAATTAAATTATGAGATTCCTGCAAGAAAAAGGGATTGTTTGTTGGGGGAGGGGTTTTCCTTGGTCAAACCCCATTTTTGGAATTAACCTCAAAGTATAATTGAAATTTCATACGTAATACAAAGTAAATGAACAAATTCACCTTGCTTGTAGAAGCCCTTGTGGCGAATTTGAAACCGTGAATCCACAAGTATGTATGCGCCAAAAAGGATATAGAATGTAGAAGGTAGAATGTAGGATGTAGGATGTAGGATGTAGGATGTCGCCAATCAATTGCTTGTAGATCTTCAATACCAATCTTGAATGGGTCTTTGAATAGGAAGAGTCTTGGAGGAATGTGGATGGAGAAATCTTCAACAAGAGAGCTCCATGGAGCTTGAATCCTTAAATGGCCACCAATAGATCTCATTGATGAAAGAAATTCTTGAGAAGTGCTTGAGAATGGATGAATGCTTCAATGGCTACTTGACTTGCTTCAAATCTTTCTTTTTCACCTTTGGATCTCACTCTTCAAGTCTTTGAGTTCTTGCAATTATGCTTGATGATGGTTATGGTTGCTTGTGGTTCTTAGTTAGAGATAATGAGAGGAGAAAGCTTCCTTTTATATGAAACTAGGGCACAATCTTCTAGAGAGGCTTACATAGGGGAATTAAATTCCAATTAGACCCATACCCCTAGAAGAGGACCTATATTAAATATAATTTAAGATTTGTTGTTCCAAAAACTAAAATAGCTGACCCAGAAGCGGGAATTAATTTTTTCTAAAGCCTGACATCCAAAAACCCTAAAATTTTGGAATTTGAACCCTGGGCCTGAAAAAGGTTAATTGTGACCTAGGTCAAGATCGAGGTCGACCTTGAACCACAAAGCTCAACCTTGACCCTGAGGTCAAAGTCTCAGTTTTTATGTCTAGGGTATCAAAAATAGGCTGGAATAAGTGGAAATGGGGCAGAAAAAGGGGATAAAGCCAGATCCAAGTCAAGGACCCATTCAAGGTACTTGACATGACCCCAAACCACTTACTTGGAAGGCTAAACAAGTCTATAATGGAAGTGCTTCCATTTTCTGACGATACATTACCTCCTCAAAGTATTTAACCCTCTGCTTGGAAGAGATCCTGGAATAGACAATACATTAATCAACATCCACTGAAAGACAAGATTTGCATACCTTTGATATTTGAAATCATACTCACTTGAAGACAAATCTTAAATCACATTCATTCCTTAAATTAATTTATTGTTGATACACAACAGATAAGACTAAAACACCCTTAATGCTTTATTCTCTATGATTCAAGAAACACATGGAGACAAACTTGATAATAGAACAATTATACTGAATTTCATTCATAAGAAAGCTATTACAATGATGTTCTTCCCTGAAACAGAAAGGATACAAGAACACCCTATATGCATAGAAGAGGGAAAATATATATAGAGGAACCACACTTGGAACCTGATCTGAACTTGCAGAGAAAAATTGGAACCATTAAAACAGAGAAAGGAATGAAACATATAGAAGAAGGAAACCGTAGAATTCATGTCTAAGTGACATTTGACCCTCTTGAAAGTCTGATTCTCACTTATCTTTCATTTCTCCACCAAATTGACCTTTCTTAAAAAGATCTAAAACAATATCTGATCTCCTAATCCATTCATCTACCACTTTGATCTGATTCAGCACCGCCATAGAAATGATACCCTCTGCATTGATTTAAATATTCAAATTTACTGGTTATAACGGTCACCCTGACGTGGAATCAAAATCTATAGCCGAGATTAAGGGACTTAATCAAGTTTAAAATAGAGTCCTTGATCTACTTAAGTTACCTAGGAACAAGATCAGATTCTGCCAGGCGTCACCACGGCTCAATGCCTTAAGCACTAGATCTCGATCACTTTATCTTTAAGCCATGACTCCTACCGCACGATCCATCTAAAACTATTTTATCTTTAACTCATCCCTAGGCGTTGACCTAGACTTTGACGTGCGACATTGCAAGCTATCACAATTCCTTTATCATTAGATGTCGAGCACTCTACCCTGAAGGCAAAACATTGGCTGCAAGATCAAATAGAACTTTGATCGATCTTTACTTCATTCCTTTGTCTTTGATCTGGACCCAACCGAACATGTGACCTTCAGGCGCAATAGCTTGGACATTATCCTTGCTGCATATTTTACTTAAGGAAAAGTGTTTTCCTTATTATCTTTTAAAACTTAACTATCTTTTATCTCCTTTGAAAACCTGGGAGCCAATGATCAGATCCTGCAAGGTGTCACACGGGCGCAATGGCTCAAAGCTAGATCTTGCACAACTTTGTCTTAGATCCTTAGCGCCAGCCGTCAGATCAACCTTTCATCAATACTTAGCCTCCTAACTATCCTTTGACTAGCCTCTAACTCTGATCACTGAGTCACCTTGTATATCCAAGTCATTGGACAACTTCTTTAACTATGGTCACTTTTAGAAATTACGTGCCAACTACAAGATCTATCTATCCTCGGAAAACGTTCCATCATCCTTTCAAGTCTCAGAGAACAAAACTTAACCCAGGATCCATCACGAGATTCGGCGACTGTGTAAATCATCAAGACACTAAGAGTTAAGTTCAACCCCAGTCCATTTCAGAGATCAAGAGATAACCTGTATCTCGCAATCTCTAAGTCTTTTCTATGACCCTTTCTTTATCCCAAGACTAAGAGACAACCACCAATTTTGATCTTGATCCATGGCTCAGATCCTTCCTTGGGAAACCTGACTTATCTTTGAACTAACTGTGCTTGACTATGATTTTATCTGGAGATTGAGAGATAACTAAGTCTCGAAGTCACTGAAAGAAAATGTTGAGCCTGGGTTGATTCAAAGTTAAACGCAGACCACACGATGCAAACAAAAATAGAACAAGATCAACAACCCTCGCTAGATTGCTAGATAGAAATAACACTTTGACTTTGATCTGGAGATCAAGTACCAGCCACACATCTCTGACAATATCGACAACCCTCACTTAATCTCGAAATACTTTTCTTAACCTGAGTTCTATCTGGACATCAAGCGACAAAGCAAAAATGTAACCCTATCTTTACTCTGATTAAATTATGAGATTCCTACAAGAAAAATGGATTATTTGTTCGGGGGGAGCGGTTTGCCTTGGTCAAACCCTGGTTGTGGAATTAACCTCAAAGTATAATTGAAATTGCATAAGTAAGACAAATTAAATGAACAAACTCACCTTGCCTGTAGAAGCCCTTGTGGCGGATTTGAATCTGTGAATTTACAAGTCTTTATGCACCAAATAGGATGTATAATGTAGAAGGTAGAATGTAGTCCTGATGTAGGATTTAGGATGTAGTATGTCGCCAATCAATTGCTTGTATATCTTCAACACCAATCTTGAATGGTTCTTTGAATAGGAAGAGGCTTGGAGGAATGTGGATGGAGAAATATTCAACAAGAGAGCTCCATGGAGCTTGAATCCTTCAATGGCCACCAATGGATCTCCTTGATGAAAGAAGTACTTGAGACGTGCTTGAGAATGGATGAATGCTTCAATGGATACTTGAATTGCTTCAAATCTTTCTTTTTCACCTTTGGATCTCACTCTTCAAGTCTTTGAGCTCTTGCAATTATGCTTGATGATGGTTATGGTTACTTGTGGTTCTTAGTTAGAGAAAATGAGAGGAGAAAGCTTCATTTTATATGAAACTAGGGCACAATCATCTAGAGAGGCCTACATAGGGGAATTAAATCCAATTAGACCCATACCCTTAAAAGAGGACCTATATTAAATATAATTTAAGATTTGTTGGTCCGAAGACTGAAACAGCCGACCGAGAAGCGGGAATTAACTTTTTCCAAAGCCCAACATCCGAAACCCTAAAATTTTGGAATTTGAACCCTAAGCCTGAAAAAGGTTGATTGTGAACTAGGTCAAGGTCAAGGTTGACCTTGACCCAAAAAGGTCAACCTTGACCCTGAGGTCAAAGTCCTAGTTTTTCAGTCTAGGGTGTCAAAAATAGGCTAGAAAAAGTGGAAATGGGGTAGAACAGAGGGATAAAGCCAGATCCAAGTCAGTTACCCATTTAAGGCGCTTGACATGACCCAAAATGACTTACTCGAAAGGCTAAACCAGTCTATAATGGAAGTGCTTCCATTTTCCAACTATACATTACCTACTCAAAGTATTTAATCCTCCGCTTGGAAAGGATCCTGGAATAGACAATACATTAATCAACATCCACTGAAATACAAGATTGGCATACCCTTGATATTCGAAATCATACACACCTGAAGACAAATCGTAAATCACATTCATTCCTTAAATGAATTTATTGTTAATCAACAATAGATAAGACTAAAACACCCTTAATGCTTTATTCTCTATGATTCAAGAAACACATGGAGACAAACTTGATAATAGAACAATAATACTGAATTTCATTCATAAGAAAGCTATTACAATGATGTTCTTCCCTAAAATAGAAAGGATACAAGAACACCCTATATGCATAGAAGAGGGAAATATATATGTATAGGAAGCACATTTGGAACCTAATCTGAACTTGCAGAGAAAAACCAGAACCATTAAAATAGAGAAAGGAATGAAACATATAGAAGAAGTAAACCCTAGAATTCATGTCTAAGTGACATCTGTCCCTCTTGAAAATCTGATTCTCATTTATCTTTCTTTTCTCCACCAAATTGATCTTTCTTAAAAAGATCTCAAACAATATCTGATCTCCTAATCCATTCATCTACCACTTTGATCTGATTTAGCACCGCCATGGAAAAGATACCCTCTGCACTGATTTAAATATTCAAATTTACTGGTTATAAAGGTCACCCTGGCGTGGAATCAAAACCTATAGCTGAGATCAGGGGACTTAATCAAGTTTAAAATAGATTCATTGATCTACTTAAGTTACCTGGGAACAAGATCAGATTATGTTAGGCGTCACCATGGCGCAATGCCTTAAGCACTAGATCTCGATCACTTTATCTTTAAGCCATGACTCCTACCGCACAATCCATCTGAAACTACTTTATCTTTAACTCATCCCTAGGCGTTGACCTACAATTTGACCTACGACATGGAAAGCTATCGCAATGCCTTTATCATTAGATGTCGAGCACTCTATCCTGAAGGTAAAACGTTGGCTGCAAGATCAAATAGAACTTGATCGATCTTTACTTCATTCCTTTGTCACTGATCTGGACCCACTGTGACATGTGACCTTCAGGCACAATAGCTCAGACATTATCCTCATTGCATCTTTCACTTAAGGCAAAGCATTGTCCTTATGATATTTTAAAACTTAACTGTCTTTTATCTCCTTTGAAAACCTAGGAGCCAATGATCAAATCCTGCAAGGTGTCACACAGGCGCAATGGATCAGAGCTAGATCTTGCACAACTTTGTCTTAGAGCCTTAGCGTCGACCGTCAGATCAACCTTTCATCTATACTTAGCCTCCTAACTAGCCTTTGACTAGCCTCTAACTTTGATCACCGAGTCACCTTGTATCTCCAAGTTGCTGGACAACTTCTTTAACTATGGTCACTTCTGGAAATCACGTGAAAACTGCAAGATCTATTTGTCCTTGAAACACGTGCCATCATCCTTTCAAGTCTCACAGAACAACACTTAACCCAGGATCCATCACGAGATTTGGCGACTATGTAAATCATCAACACACTAAGAGTTAATTTTAACCCTGGTTTGATTCGAAGATGAAGAGATAACATGTATCTTGCAATCTCTAAGTCTTTTCTATGACCCTTGGTTTATCCCGAGACTAAGAGACAACCACCGATTTTGATCTTAATCCATGGCTCAGATCCTTCCTTGGCAAACCTGACTTATCTTTGAACTAACTATGCTTGACTCTGATTCTATCTGGAGATTGGGAGCTAACTAATTCTCGACGTCATTAAAAGAAAATATTGAGCCTGGGTTGATTCAAAGTTAAACGCAGACCACACGATGCAAACAAGAATAGAACAAGATCAATATCCCTCACCAGATTGCTAGATAGAAATAAGACTTTGACTTTGATATGGAGATCAAGTGCCAGCCACACATCTCTGACAATATCGAAAACCCTAACTTAATCTCATAATACTTTTCTTAACTTGAGTTCTACTTGGAGATCAAGCGAAAAAAGTAAAAATGTAACCCTATCTTGACTCTAATTAAATTATGAGATTCAGAGATAAGTCAGTCTCTGAATCTCCAAATGCATGCTCTGACCTGAGTTAAGTCACGAGGTCTAGTGCTAACCGCAAGATTAAATCTGCATCTACGGTCCTCGTTGAATCTCCCAATGTTTGAGCCGACCTCATCTTTGTCTAGCGATCATGCGCCAACTGCATATTTCTGTCCATATCGACGGCCTGTGCTAAATCTCCAAATGCATAAAGCATATTCCTTCACGTTCCAAGATTGGGAGATAATGCCTGTGCCAAAACGCTAGATAGAAATAGAATATTCGGTCTCGAAAGCTCACATGACAAAAATAAGACTTTAGTGGCTTTGAAAATGTAACTTGAAATTATAACACACTTAAGACGCTTAGGGTTTTGGATGAAATTGACCAATACATAGGGTTTTAAGCCTAAAGACTTGTTGTATCCCTATTCTGGCTCAAATTCTTGATTCTTTCAAAAAATCTCCAAAGGACCCCCAAATATAGTTTAGGATTTAGATACCCTTTTTCAAAGAATTAAAGATTTTCAAGGTTTGGATTCTTGAAGTCATCTGTACAACCCCTGAAACCTCTTAGGCAAACTCCTTAAAAGTAGGGCTAGTAGGCCTTTGTTTTGAATTTTCTCTCATTTCTCATTGAATTCAACTTCCCCATTGCTACCATTTCACAGAGGGTCGCATTCCCTCTTCCTTAACACTCTCCAACCACTAGATTGTTTCTTCCAATCCAAACTTGCAAGATTTTTACTTGTCTCTCTTTTTCCCTAGCCGGGCTATTGCCAAGCTCACCTAGGGAAAGAGCTCAAAATGCAACATTAGATATTCTCCTAACAAACCAAAAGGAGAGATATGTACAGAGGCTCCTTCATATTTCCATCCAGGCCCATTTTTTCATGGATTTAAAGGCCACGATGAGCCATTTTCTATGTATAATCCAGAATTGTACTAGAGAACTACAACTTGAAAGAAACTTTAAAAGAAGCTACAAAATGGAAAATTTTCAACAAAATCTCTCCACACAGAATTCTTAGACAAATATGAGAACCTAATTACAATAGAAAATAAAATGATTCAATCCATTAACAAGATTTTCTAATTCAAAAATGCTCAAAATTAATTACAGTCTGAGTCTGCAACTTCACATTCAATGTAATTGTAAACAAAATAGCATCCAACCCTGAAATGTTGTCATGAGAGTTCTTGTTTATAACCTTCCCCTCCTCAGACAAACTTTTCTAACTGACCTATTTGTCCATTTAAGATAAAAGCAACTTCTTGGACATTACCGAGCAACTTTTAAAGTTGCAAAATTACAAAAATGTTGCATGAGCAACTTTTCTTGCAATTTGACTTTTCCTTGCTTCTATTGCCTTGGTTGAATTACCAAAGGCCTAAAAACAATCTCAAAGACCCATTTTGACCCTTGGATCATTCAACATTTTGACCCTTTTTGACCCTTGGATCATTACAAAGAGTGAATGAACCAAAAACACTAAAAAAAAACTTGATCAACCCTAATTTAATCTGAAATCTTCCTAACCATTCCTAATTTGTATAAGACACTAGGATAGGACACAATCCAAAAAAAGTAAGACTTTGGAACCTGTTGGAGGTTTTTCTTGCAGAATCCTATATAGCAGCAATCCTTGACTCTATGAAACCCAAATTCTTATTATGTCAAGAAATAAGTCCAATTAACAAGGATTAAATCCTCCTTCACTTTGAGCTCTACAAGCTCAGGCAGGTGTACCTCACTTTTGCCTTAAATATTCAGTAGTTCTTCAACAAACAGACATAATAGATGTAACAAAAAATAAAATGGTAATAGTTTGTATCAAGATTTGATAGGAACCACATAATCTAACATATCAGATCAGTGCCTTATCCAATGGGCATGGAGTCATTCAATATATGAAGACCTTCAAAAACAAAGATACATCAGATGTAAATCCTGTAAATGTTCACTGAATCAGACTTTGCCTTACATTATCCATTCATACTTCTTACAAGCCAAAATACTTATCAAATCTGCTACAATCCTCTACTCACTGAAACTACCTTAAGGATTTCATTCTCTCCTTCAAAGAAACCTTAATACAGTTTGACACTGCCTTACAAAGTGATGGACTAAATTTCCTTAACAACTAATCCAAATGAGTATAAAAACTAGAACAAAGACAACTATTCAATCAAGTCACACAAATAACAGGAAGTAAAAACATATATTGATATGAAAATTTCAATTACATATGAAATCAAGATCAAAAGACCACTTGATAAACTTAATCAGAATATTAGAGCTTTACAAGCTTTTGTGGCATAAAATTCCCATCCCTACAAAATAATCTTGGTAGTCCTTTTATAGAAACAAGGATTGCAACAAGCTTTGGATTCATTAGGGTTAGGGCTATAACTATTAAATTACTACATGATAGAGAACTATTAATTCCTCAACAACCAAGTAGCTCTATCATCCTTTTTTCAAAACATTCCTTTGATTCATTATGCTAAAGAAATTTGATCAAGCCACCAATTTGTTTTGGGAAGTTGAAGAACAATGCCCTATAAAAAGAACAACGAATGGAATGTCTGATCCTTCATTAATTACCCTAGAATGTTTTTCCCTTTAGATTTGCAGAAAGCCAACTACCCCTTCTAGGAAAGCTCAATTCCTTAAAAATCTGATCTAATCCATATTATAAAACTCTGAAACAACTCCTCATTGATGGCGAAGAACAGAATAGGATAAGCCAAAGGATTAAATATTGATTTACAAGCTAACCAGAAACCCTAAAGAGATCATTTCTTCTTAAATGCATTCAGACACGCCAATCTTCCCTCCATACAACATCCAATAGCTATAAAAACACGGCCCAGAAGATCAAATTCATCGATCAAACTCTCTGTTGCAAGACGACACAGGTCACCATTTAAAATCCATGAGAAAAGATTTTAAATATTTGAAAAATAATTATAACAGCTATACCTAGCATGGAATTATCCATCAACAACCTAGATTTAAACATTCTTGCAATTTTAAAAAAATCCATAGATGTCTTCTAAATTACCCATGCTTCGAAGATTTGATCTGGACAGGTGGCACGCAGGCGCAATGCCTTGAAGATTAGATCTTAATCACTTTTTTTTTAAGGATTCACGCCTATCGTCAGATCGTTACGAACTTATCCGACCTTTTACTCTATCTTGCCTCAAGCCTCATGATCACAGAAGGACAAGTGTCGATCAGGCGCAATGCCTCAAAGATTAATCCCCGATCATCTTTACAATAAGGTAATGCACTAATCGTCTAATCATTTTAAATCAAACTAATATTTACCTTAGTTATAACTCGACAATCTTGATCCCATAACCTCCACATGGCACTTCACTACTGGCTCTGAGAAATACATGTTATCATCTAACCTGTGTTGACTAGTTGTACACATGTCATATAGGCGTAATGCCTTGAAGGATATATCTCAATCATCTCTGCATTAAGGCTTTGTGCCATCCGTCAGATAAAATCTGACTTGACTGGTCTTTTACATTACTCAGCGTTGAACAAGACACACCTTAGACACGTGGCAGAAAGGTGCAATGCCTTGATAATTAATGACCTTCATCTTCATGATCAAGGAATAATGTTGACCATGGATCTTCTACAAACTTGTTGTCATTTTAAACACCTTTCAAAGACCGGGGCCGTGACATCTACAATTCTACGTGGAAAAAGTGCGCAATGCCTCAATTGTTAAAGAAATTCATCTTGCACTTTGAGTCTTCGCATCGACGGGTAGATCTAACTCACACTTGAAATCATCCCTTAACTAGCCTTTAACTCTGAGTAGTTAAGTTCTTCATGTCTCCAAGTCGCCAGATGATTTCGGTAACTCTGGTTCCACTACGAGATCAAGTGCAAGCCCTCTGATTTATCTTTCCTTGGAAACATGTGGCAAGATCTTGTCAAATCTCTGCAAACCTGACTCGGCCTTTAAACTAACTATGCTTGAACCTGGGTCTATTTGGAGATCATGCAACAACTAAGTCTCTAAATTGCTGAATGAAATCTTTAACCTGAGTTATATTCAGAGATCACGTGCAAGTCGTAGGATTGAAACATGATCAACGATCAGCACTGAATCGCTGAATTATCTTGTACTTGCTCATTTATTTCTAAGATCACGCATTAGGCCTAGATCCTTTCTCTAATGAGCAGTCCAGATCATGTCCGCGCAAACTCTAAACTAAACCTGATTTACTTTTCTTTACCACGATCAAATCTATAGATTCAGTGACAACGTTGTCTCCAAGTCGCAAGACAATTTTCTTAACTTGGGTTCCATTACGAGACTTGGCGCAGACCATGCAATCATCATAAAAACCGAGCTTAATCAACGACCCTCGCTAGATTGTTGAATACTTGAGTTGACCTTGACTTTGTATGGAGATCTAGCACCATCTACACGATGTAAATTTGATATACAACCTACGCTTAATCGCTGAATGGAAAGAGCATATTCCATATCATCGGGAAATTAGGAGATAAAGAGCTTTTCTAGATAAAAGAATATCCCTTGGCCACACACATGACATAAAAAGACTTGAGTGGCTTGAAAAGGTAACTACAACTTATAACAGACCATGAAGGGTTTAAGAACTTTTTCAACCAATGGCTATAATTTTGAAAATAGGGTTTAAGGAAAGACCAAGACATAGAAAGATTTTCACTATTTAAACCATATTTTCTCACAGAGACATAGAGTTTTTGACCAGACATCATTGAAGCTATGAACCAGGCATAAAAACTAAGAAATTTGGTAGGGTAGAAAACCTTTTTGCAACCCAACCAGGCCCAAGGCAAAAAACATATCAAAGGGACAAAATATGACCAATAGTGGCTCTGATGAGGATGCTTGGTTTCAAGATCAAGGCAAGAAACCAGAATTCTGGGAAAAGCATATCAGGGACAAAATAAATCTCTACAGCAAAACTCTGAAGTACAACCTACAGAATGTCAGCACACCAAAAACCACCTACTTATATACATGACTACTGTGCATGAAAATAAATTTTCAATTAAATAAAGGTTTTGGGAATTGTCCATGCACTGGAAACTCCAATACCTCACCATCCAAATTTCTTAAAAAATATGAATCCTTACCATCTGTCTGATGAATGATATAAGGCCCTAACCACAAGGATTCAAACTTTTTATGTTTCCCTTTATCTTCAGCCTTAGCATTCCACTATAATACCATATCATCTAGCTAAAATCTTCTATTACCAGCTCGTTTGTCAAGCAAATATTTCATTTTATGTTCTTTGCAAGTTCTTCTTTTGTCCTTCTTGTCTGATTTCATCTAATTCAATTAACTGGATCATTCTATTATGCATGGCATCACTTACTTGAAGACCTTCTTTCTCAATGAATTTATAAACATGAAGTAGATTATTCAATGCTAACCTAGCCTGCATACCATGCACCAATTCAAAAGGGGATTTGGCAATAGCCTTTTTCACAGTTACTCTATCAGCCCATAAAGCTAATTTTAACTTATAATTCCAAGCTCTTTTATTTGTTTTCAAAGTTTTCTTCAAAATCTATAGAATACTCTTATTAATAGATTCTTCTTGTCTATTAGCTTGGGGATGATATGGGGAAGAATGTGACATCATAATTTCATATTCATCATAGAAATCCTTAAATTATTCTAACCTGAAACACATAGCATTGTCCATTATCAATTTTATAGGGACGCCAAATCTGGTCTAAACATCTTCCATCAAAAAATCAATGACCACCTTACTAGTGGCCTTCTTAGTAGGAATTGCCTCTATCCATTTCGTGAAGTAATCTGTGGCAACCAATATCCAACTATGTCCACCACTAGAGTTTTATGAGAACTCCCCAATGAAATCAATCCCCCACATGGAAAAAGGTGCCTCAGCTACTACTGGATTTTGTAACAAAGCACAAGAATACTTCAGATTGGAAGCAAATCTCTGACACGGTTCACACTTTCGTACAAACTTGAAGGAATCTTTAAATAAACAGGGCCAAAAATAACCAGCCCTAAGGATCTTGTGAGCAGTAGTTTTCACAAAATAATTTCCAACACACACACCAGCATGCATTTATTTTAAGGCCTTTTCAACATGCCCTTCATCTAGGCATAACAAAAGTACACCATTTATGGGTAAAAGTACAAAGTTGTGTCACACTTTTATAAAGGAAAAGGTCAACAACACACAAATTTTTTAACTTTAACGACATAAAAATGGCATTTATGTTTAAAATTTGGAGATGATGTAAACTAATGAA
>MU226181.1:1173585-1185077 GCA_018584345.1 Thuja plicata | reverse complement strand
AACCATTTGATTATTTGCAAGTTTCTTTCAAGGAAAGAATTAAATTTTGTAAGTAATTTTAAGGAGCATACTGCTTTGATTAAGGATTTGATACAATAGATTTGAGGTGACAGGATAACTTGTAAGGAAATTTATCTGAATTGCATGTGAACTGTAAGGAAGTTTACTGTGTTTTATTTATATGATATCTTAGTTTATATTTGACTCTATAGCCCAAAGGATAGGAACTGGTTCAGAAAGCAATCTGATCAACTATCTATGTCTGAGATATTCCAATATATCAAAACCAAATCAATTAAAATACTTTGTTACTAAGAACAGACAAACTGAACTTGTTAAGGACCTCTGTCAGTAGGACACTGTCCATATTATTGATTCCTTGAAGAGTGAATCCATTAGGTTGTCCCTCCTATAAAGAAAAGGAAGAAGGATGAGAATCCTTGTATCGATGATTGTTGTTATGCTTATAACTATGGTTTGCATGGTTATATCTTGCATCTGGTTATGCTTGATTATTTGCAAGATAATTCATAAGTTGGTTCAATAAAGATACATAACTAATCAGTGTCCACATCAACAAATACTGTGTAAACAGTAATCTTAAGAGGTAAAACCTGCCTGAATATTTATGGAGCTCAAAAACGAAGAAGGACCTTATCCAGTCCTTAGCAATTAGGTTTTTCTTGTCTCTGAATCAGTATTAGAAGGCACAATGTTCAAATAGACATTTCAAGCATTGTGGTTCATACAAGAAAAATCCCTAACAATATCACCATTATTTTTCCTCACTGGGACCAAATTAGAAACCCAAGTTAAATGTCTTATGGGTTGAATAATCCCTGCATCCCTTAACCTCATCAATTATTGTTGCATCTTGGGGGGGCAGTAATGGGTTGATTGGTCTCTGCTTTTGTCTGAATGGCTTGGTATATGGTTTCAGTGGGATTTCATGTTGGAAAAGGTCCTCCCTATAGGCTTTTAGGTCCCCATATGACCAGGAAAACACATGCTTGTGTTTCCTTAACAATTTTATCAGATTTTCCCTAACATGGGATTCTAACCTCCTTCCAATATATACTATTTTAGGTGTTGTTTCTGATCCTATATTTACTTCCTCCAGATCCTTAATTTTAACACTGCTCCTTTTTGATAAATGATCATCTTGATCACTGAACAATGCTTCTAATTCTATCAACCTTATAGGAATCTAATTAGAACTTAACTGGACAACCTCATTTCCCAAAACAATATCCTTTCCATCAATCACCTCAACTAAAGAATTACAATCTACATGTTGTCCTTCATAATGGTGAAGGCACTAGATAAACCTAAGAATATCCTAATCATCTTCAAAAACTTGCAAGTTGTAAACATTGTCAAGCACAACTGGTCTAATCTTAACTTCCACAATTGTGATGAACTATAACTGATTGAATGTTTGAAGTTGATAAGTTGATGATCACCGATCTGCAGAAAGTAAATGAGAGACATTAAATCAGTTAATGTATTTTATTGTCATTGATGTCAACTTGATATAATCTGATTGGTCATATACATATTTTCATAGAATTCAAGAAACCGCAGAGATAAATTTTATGTTATCGATAAACATAAAAATCCAGTGTACACCGAGTGACAGTAAACACTGACGGATAATGCACACCGACAGACAGAGAACCCTGAGCAGTCACAGTGTATACCGAGCACAGCACCACCGAGCATAACTGAAGTGAACCCCGAGCAGTTACAATGTTGACTGATGGACAGTGTTGATGCCCGAGGACAACTGACGTCAATGACCAAGCAAACTAGGACTTGATTACCGATCAGAACTAGAGTTAGAAAATGACAAAACATGTGGCTGGTAGGAGTTATATTTAGAGTTAACTGGTCGATTATTTTATTTTCATCGACCAGTTGAACTAAAGATTTAAAGATAGCTTTATTCACAGTTGGCAAGGAGAAATATACGGTATAAAAATAAAGCAAATCTGTAAAGATTAAAGAAATACATGGTGAGATTTGTGAATCAAGAAGCAATGTACGTCAAGAACAAGAAAGACAAGAACAGTAAATGGTGAAATTATGTCTATATAAAGAGACAAGTAATTCATTATGAAAGAGAGGAGTGATGAATATAATTTTGGTGAAGATAGAAGTCTTCATGCAGATCTGATCATACAGGCTGAAGAACACAGCCAAGAATTTTGCAAACATCGAGCAACAGAGAAGCGATAGCATTCACCGACCAGAAAGAAGAAAGAAGGGGAGCAAAGGAATTGAAGAGAACATTGATCAGACAGGTATTATGGACTTACCATAGATCTGAAAATCTGCAACTTAAAAGTTGTATTACTGAATAGATCATTTACTGTTTCAGTTTAACCATTGATTCAAAAAATCTCTTAACTGAGTGGGATTTAACCATCCTTAATGTATTGAGATACTCAAGAGTATCAAAAGGTTTTCATGTTGACAGCATAGTGAATGCTAGGTAAAATGATAAACTGTTAGTTTTAAATCCTCTAACAAGGTCTCACTTAACAGTGTGTTTGTAAGCTCTTCACCGAGCTCACTTCAGAAGAGTGAAAATTTTGGCTTACCGGTCCCAAGTGGTTTTTCCCTTAATAGGATTTCCATGTCAAAAATCTGTGTCAAATTTGTATATGGTTCATTTCTTTGAAGGTTTTTTTTACACATTACTAAAACAGGATTGGTCGGTAAACACTAAGTTTATTTACTCTAAGATTGACACAAAAACTTTCCAAGGTATTGGGTTGTTTCTCATGTTCTTTAACAAGGTTTGGGATAGCATTCCTCTTATCATGAATCATGTAATTACCTAATCCATCCACCATCATATGAGTGTAAGGATTTTCATTCTGTGGTTGCGGTGCAACTTGAACCTGATGAGAAATCTGATACTCATCACTCTCCTAAGATACATTCTGTTTTGGCCTCTCATTGTTTTTAAGTGCAAGAGAATGGATCATCATATCTTTTGAGCAAATAGTCCAATGATGTGATAAATTGCAAGAAAAACACTTCTCTTCATCATGTGCTAAATTATTTTGGGAAACTGCAAACTCTTTTGATGAATTGGAAACGTTGGGGTTCTAGGGATGACTACTTCTTTGAGTAAAATTTATTCTTTTTTCTTGCTAATCCATCTGATAATTAGGATTATTTCCCTGATATGATGCTTGATAGGGTATATTTCTCTTGTTTATATTCTGATATTTTTCATAAATTCATCAACTTATTACCAAAAGTTTGCAGCATACCTTTAATTTCTTGCTTAAGTTCCTGAAGCTCCTGAACTAGGACTGTTGTGGCATGCTCTTGAGATGTAATTTGATTGTTAAATATTGGAAAAACTGGAACAATAACTATAATAGGAGGTACAACATGTTTATTTGGTTGTATCTCTAAAAGATATGGATTTGGAAGCCTAGGAGGAATCTTACCGACCTGTATCAAATTGTTCTCCACTTTGATTACAATGTCAAATCCAGTTGGTAAACTATTACATCCCATTGATTGTATTTTCACTGATATATCATTGTATAATGCCTTAAGATAAAACAAGATAGCATAAGCACTGGAAGGCTTTATTGATACTAGAATTTTGTCCCATGTCCTCTAAAAATGGTAATTGAAATCTATCATCAACTGGCTTGGAACCCTCTTCATGATTTTTAACTACTCTACCAACAACAGATGATCTGGCTTGTCCTCAAATTGATGATTCAATTGCTCTCCCTACTCAACCCATGTTGCAATTGAACTCACCAGACTAAAGCTTTTCCCTTCAATGAAGCTGACAAGAGCTTTAATGCAATGTCCTGATGAGTTACCTAATGTATACCACATAATGAATTCATGTCTCTAACGTGCTGAATAGATGAAATTATATCCTCCCCTGTGAAAAGTGGAAGACCCTTAAGGGCTTCTCCCGAAATATCCTTGATTAAAAGATACGAATGACTGATTTTTGGGCTAAGCCATCTAAACTAAAAATGTTGATCTACTGATAAAACCATAGGCCACAGAGTTCCCAGGTGCTAAATAATTACCTTCTTAAAGGTTGAAAACCATTGTTCACACTAAAAAAATAGCAAAATTTGTAGCTCTTTCAAACTGTGACAAGTTTGGGTCCCACCGGACATGCTAGAAATTGTTAGTGATTAGGACTTGCACCTATAGAAAGATACAAAATCTAGCTATCTTGTCGTAGCATGGAAACAATCTCAATGGTGGGAAGAGTGCTTGAGACTGAATCTCTGGGATTACAATGTCAGTCCCTTATTTATATTCACCTAAAACTTAAATGTTTTGATGTGAAAAAGGTAAGAAAGATGGCTTGTGAAATGAAACACCTATAAACTAATGGGTGATGCACCAAATGAATACCAATATGACATGCAGCAAGAAATCCTAAAAAAATCACTTCCTAAAGACACAAAGTTTCTCACAAACTGAATCAGATACTATATGCAAAAGAGATTCTTATGACAAGACTTGGTATCTGACACCATGACATGAAAACAGTGTTATTTTCTAAATTTCCAGTGTACAGATAAGAGACACAATCACAGACTTGCATGTGAACTATCCAAATCTTGCATCAAAATACTGAAAAGAGTTTGATAAATAAAGGAATCTATCCCAATATTTCACCAAAGACCCACAATCAACACATTGACACAACAAAATGTGGAAGGAAACCTCTAACCTTCTATTCAAGAATGGCAGAAAATCTGCTACAAAACATAAGAATAGAACTATGAGAACTTATATTGAATAATTTACTTTTTAAAAAAAGATTCACGTTTAAATATTAAATCCTTGATATCTCTCGGCTTTCTCAATATATAATACCTTCATTTGCAAAGTGCAAAAATAAGGAAAAAAGAGAGAACCTTTCTTAAAAGAATAGAAACTAAAACCTTATAAAAAGGCTTGCATCAACTCCAAAGTGAACTCAAGAAGGAACCGAGAAGTAAACTCCACCGCAACTGAGGATAACTCCCTAAAACAGAGCATGAGCTAAACTTCCACCCCTTTCTCCCTTCAAATCCCCAAATAAAGCATCGGGTCGGATATGAAGAAAATAAGCATGAAAAGAGGGTCTAGCTAATAATAATTGGAGTCAATCTGATTCATACTCACTCTCATATGATAATTGGCCCATGGGACCCTCAACTAAAGTGGAACTTCTCTTAACACCCCAACGAGTCATCCATAATCTTTGCAAATAACTCCATGTGCTACCATCTGATTTTCTCACACATCCACATCACCACCCGCTTGGCACATATGTGTCTCTATAAGCCGCAACCCAATGACTAGCTACTGGCATTTTAATCTGCAATTGTCCACATTTTTCACTATCCGCCAACCAACCTTGCGACCTGGCAATGACCATCGTTAGTCTCTAGCTCTCTAACCATTACCACTGACTACCTCTGACCATTTTCAGAATTTAGGGAATCGCATTCCTATGCTTCTATTCCCGATCACTTTTTCAAATTTTGGGAATCGTCTTCCTGAGATTCCATTCACGATAACTTTGGAGTTTGAAACTTTCGGGAATTGCACCTCCATGCTTCCATTCTCAATCACTTTTAGTACTTCGAACTTAAATTTCCCAAAATTTCAGGAATTTCACTTCCATTTAAACTCGTGACCTCACGCATCTTTACTAGCTAGCTTGCAGCTTCTTTTACTGACTACCTTCCAACCTCACGACCAAGCGACTAACTTTTACTCTCCATCTTGTGACTGTTAAGAATGATTGCCATCTTACCTAGCGACAACAGCTACTCGCCAACTCGCGGCTTGAGTTCCTAACTTCCTGCTGACTTCACGACCTAGCGAGAACCATCGTCGCTATCTCGTTGCTTGATCTCTTAACCTCCTACTAACCTCGCGACCTAGAGACAACCATCATTGCCAACTTGTGGCTTGATCTCTTAACTGCCTGCTAACCTCACGACTTGGCGACAACCGTCATTGCTAGATGTCATGTGCCTCCCCATGTGTCAGAGTCTGGTTCATTGTTGATCTACCATGTCATCATCTAGTCACCACGTCATAGGTCACTGTGAACCCACAAAATATTCCTAGTTGTCCCATCTATGTCACTGTATGAATTGCCCAACCACACACCTCTCACGCGTGTAAGTGAACCAACAGAGATTTATTTTGGTCACTAATTAAGTGAGAGCTCGCATATAAAAAATAGTGAATAAAACTTCGCAGGGCTAATTTGGGATAAATCCCTTACTCATAGTAAAACTTATGAGGATTTCTTTATTTCTTGAATTTTTTATTGACCAGTGCACAGCTTTTGTGAGTTATAAAACTATTTTTGCATCATTTGACTATATTGACTAATGAATATACATGTTTCCTTTCACCTTTCACTACACATGCTATCCAAGCTCTGCCAATTTGAGTTAGATGTGAAAATTGGTAACAGTACTCAAATAAGGATTTCTCACATACGCTTAAGAGGGACATATGATGAGTATCTTGAGGGGAGATTCTTCCCTCCCTTTGCAATTAGAGTATAACAACATTCAGAGGTGAGATGGGTATGCTTCTATTTAAAATGATTTAGTAAGGGTATATGTTTGAAGTGTCAAGGTATAAACTTAATTAAAAGGTCTCCCAATCTTTAAAACCAAAGTTTTATGCGTCATATAGGTACTAGAGGAGAGTTATTCCCAAGCACTTTAATTGACCATGATTTTCATCACAATCACATCTTTTTTAATAGTAGGTTGGAAAATTGGATTTAGTTGTTCCTACTTAGGTCATTCCCTCTCACCCGACCCTATGGGTTGCTCGGGAGGCAAGTATTCTAAAGGAAACACACTACTTGAAAACAAAAGATTTCGATGATTTTGGATTTTTTATAACCCAGTTCAGGGGAGAGCATGCACCTATCACCTCAAACACGGAAAACACTTGGCCGATTTACCATTTTAATTAAGTTATGTTCCTATATTAACAAAGATAAGGAAAATGATCAAATTAGATGACATTCTCCATGCAAGGCCTGCAAACCCCTTTTAGTAGTTCCATTTATGTTTTGGACAAACATAATATTACCTCCAAGAAACAAAACACTGATTAGATACCGAGAAATGAAGTTTCTATTTTCTAACATAAATGCACTAGAACATAAAATAGTTGCACTAAAGAAATAAACAGATGCACTAAAATGCAAAAGATATGTGTCACTTTGTCTAATATATGTGATACTCTTATAAAGGAATGCATCAGAATGGAAAGTATATATGCGCTCAAACAAACAATAAATCCATCAAAATGGGAGATATATGCATTATTCTATGTGGTTTATGCATTGTTCTGGGAATTATATGCACACATCTTTAATTCAAATGCACTAATTTATTTCTTCTTGGAACCTATCAAAGAAAAACTTACATTAAAATGTTAAAAATTGGCATGAGGCCCCACAGTGGGCACCAAAAATGTATACTACTAATTAGGAGACTCGATTTAAACACCAATATACCAATGAGACATTGTCAAAAGCTAATTAAACCAAATCTAAAGAAATTTCTCCCAAACGCATCTCACTTTCCTCTATTTTCAAAGATCCTTTTGGTCAATGTATTTTTCTCTTAGATGCACTTGTGACCACTAAGATGACAATCTGAAGAATGAGATTATGATTCTAAAATGTGCATGCTTGAAATTGTTAGGGATTTTTCTTGCTGAACCTCAAAATGCTTGAATTTTTGTTTTAACTCTATGACTCCCAATATGAAATAACTTATTCATGCAAGAGAAAGACCTAATTGATGAGGGTTTTGATAATATCCAGGGAAACTATTACCTCCTCCATCTTTTTTGAGATCCACTGACTCAGGGAGGTATTACCTATGAATGATTACTGATTGACAGTATCTTTAAAGTGGATTATATCTTCTTACTAATTTGCTGAAATTCCTTTTACTGTATCAATAAGTAGATAACTATGCAAATGACTATGAATAACCTGATACAGAGCTTAATAAGCCAAAATAGTATTTTGACAATAGCAAATAGTAATGCATTAAGGATTCTCATCCTTCTTCCTTTTATAGTTCTTATGAACCTAGGAGGGACAACCTATTTGATTATCTCTTAAAGGAATCTGTAGACTTGAATTGTATACTCTGTGATTACAATTACTTATGAATGTATGCTCTTTATAAGTGTAATATAATTGAATGATTGTTCTTAAATGTTGGATGATTGAATAATTACTTGCAAAACTATAAACTAGTGCATGATCCTATGGGCTATAGAGTCAATATCTAGTATAAATCCACAATAAGGTGTGTTGGTTGTATTTCCTGTTTTGGTAGTTTTCCTGGTTCCTTGTCCTGCTCTCTGTATTCTGATGTTTTCAATTCTGCTATCTCTCGTTCCTTGTGGCCTTACTTCTGTCAAGTTTCAAGTTTTCAAGTCTAAACCTTGCTCAATTTGTAAAAACCCTGAAAACCCTTAGTCTTCCAAGTGTTAAACGATAAAAGAAAACCCTGAGTCATGGTGTTCTATTTCAAAGTTATTTTTTCCATTCACTTAAGGCATGTGTTTTAATTTAAGTCGCCTCGTCGCATTACCCCAGCCGAATATTCCAATTGTCTTCCCGACTTGGCATTTTTCTTATGTCGCGTGGTCTCGTTCAAAATCAGAATATTCCTTTGGCCTTCTGAGACTCAGCGATTCTTTTCATGTCGGGTAGTCGCAAGATAGTTATGTTATAAAACTTTATAAGGGACCCACTGCTTAGTCGGGTGATCGCAGGAGATTTTTAACAGTTATGAAAATATTCTCAGACTTCGCGATTGCCTTATGTCGCTCTATCGCCAAATCATTTAAAGTTAAAAGTAAAGTCAAGCTTTCAGTCGCATGGTCTCGGAATAGAACAGTAGTTAAGGGATTTTAACTCAGACTTCGCGACTGACCGTCTGTGGTTTGCAGTAAAGTATAGTCGGGATGTCGCCAGAACTAGATGATGACTCAGTCTCCAGTATGTAGTAAGTGAACCAATGATTGAGTGACATCTGTCATAAGGCGAATGGGTGAGAGAAGGTTATCGCATGGTCGCTAGAAGGAGAAAGTGGATTCAGCGACAGCAAGACTAAGTACTTTCCCTTCAGTCGCGGTGTTTGAGAAAGATTTAAGGGCAGGCATGAACATATGGCGATTAAATGACAGCCGTAGGATAAAAGGATCAGAGGATCTGACGGTGGTCGTGAAGTCTGAGAAGAAAAGTGCCCCAAGAGAAAAGTCCTCCCGACTTAGCGATTAAGGTATGTCGCGCAGTCGTCAGAAGCAAAAAGGCGACGCTTATAACTTGTTAGGGTAAAATCAAATGCTCAAAACTTGATTCCGCAATTGGGCGACTAAGCATTGTCGCATAGTCTTGAAATAGAATAAAAGCATTTGGCGACAGGGAGATAACTGAGAAGGTTAAGGGTAACGGTTAGTCGCAAGGTCTCATAATGAATGATGAGTTACTGTTAACTGTGCGCGACTATGATTTCAATTGGGTCGCATGATCACCAGATTGTAACTTGGGTCAGCCAAAGGTAAGAAATTGCATTGTCGCCAAGTCTTGAGATGGAACCATAGTTAGTGACAGAGGCCCGCGACAAAGAGACTTAATGCAGTCGCCTGATCCCAAAATCTAAAAGTGGCAGCAGTTTTGTGATATGACAGTATGAACCGCTCGGCAACCAATCACAGACTCGCATTTTGATCACTGTGCAAAAAGAGTAGCTGAGATGTAAGACAGATAACCAATCACAGTGTGACATGTCAGCTCTTTTAAATGTTATATGATTGTTCCGAGGATTCATTTTTGAAAATTTGATTTCCTGTCAACTTCATGCAACTACGGCTAGGTTTTATGTTCAAATTCACAGCATGTCAAATTAAAGGCAGAACTGATGTTTCCGAATTATGAGCTGTGTACTCTGAATGACGGCTATAAGGAGTTGATTGTGCATTCATTCTCATTCACCGTGCTTTCAGTTTTCAGAGCCAAGTTGCTAAGTTTTCAAAAAAAGAGATATTCTGCTTAGTTTACAGTGTTTCCAAAGTTCATTAGAGAATTCTAAATTGTAGAAAATTGTGCACAGAACAGTCAATTGATTTCAAAAATAGATTTGTTTCAATATCGGTTAGAGATTCAGGTTGTTGCAAATATGAGCGGACCTATGAGTGTTGCTTCGACAAGTGGTGGGAGTGAAGAGGAACAGAAAGGAAAAGCAAGTTTCTCTGATGAGTTTCTCTGTCTCCTGCCAAGTTCAACGCAGAATAAGAAGGCCAATGCTAATGTCCTCCTGGATGAATACAAGAACATCCGAGATGCTGTAACCCCGGGCACAATAGGTTTCTCCCTTTTCACCTATTTTAATAAAAATTCTGATAAGCCCATCCCAGTATCAAACCCTTGGACATGTGGTTTGGCTAGATTGCTTGTTCCTGATGTCTTCCTAGATGTAGACCTATTTTTAGACCTAGCCAATCACTATGATGTCCTAACAAAGACCATCAAAAGGGATGATGGCACTGCCCTGCTAATATTAAACAGGAACTCATTCATGCATGCTTTTGGCTTATTTAGCACCATGTCTACTAAAATTGACATGACAAAGCAAGAAAAAGGATAAGGCTAAGGCCTTAGTACCTGGCACTAGGTTATATGACCATAATCTAAGAAAAGCAATCAGAGAAGGCAAGAAGCAACGGCCTGACCCAGAAGATGAAGTTGAGATACCACTCAGGGCCTGTGTTGATGAAAGATTGCTTCACCAGCAAAAATTCCTAGACGATGACAGCTTTGTAAAAATAGAGGAGTTTAAAGACTTCCTAAGATGGCATAAAATAGAGCACCTCAGGTCCCAATTAGCAGTTGATGGGAAAGAAAAAATAACAAATGAAGCCCTAGTGGCCTTAAAGAATTATGATCCTGAGAATGAGGACATTTCACCCGAGGATGCCAGGAAAATGGTGCTGGGAAGTGGGATATTGTTGGCTGAGGGATGGGATTTAGCATCTGCTTTCATTATAGATCAAATCATAAAGCAGCCAGATCTTAAAATGGCTAGCGAAGTCCAGGTAGGAGACATGATAAAAGGATTTGAGTATAGCCCAAAATCTCAGGCTTTTGCAATGTGGAGCCTAAGCCCAAAAGACCAGAAGCCCCAGTTAGTAAATATTCAAGAGAATATGGTGGGAAATCAGATGGTGTGGTCTGTACAAAATACAGGGGACTTAGAAATCTCCCAAATTATGACACACTGGGCTCAATTGAATGAGGACAAAACCAAATAATTGTCTGAGAGGTATAGTACTTTGTTGGAAGAAACAAGTGCATTGTCTAAGGACAGAGATATGTGCCACATACAACTATACCAGAGGGATCAGATGATCAAGACATTGACAGAAGAATTGGAGGC
>MU226181.1:1111353-1157875 GCA_018584345.1 Thuja plicata | reverse complement strand
GGCTTTAGGTAAGATCGGTGCTACTATCATGAGTCAACCTTCTGGTAATCTGTTAGGATATACCTCAATTACAAAAGACTGTTAAGTCCTGCTCTGTTAAGAGACTTAATGCTTCAATGGTTAAACTTAAAAAAAATGACCTGTTTCTAATGCAACTTAATTCCAGATTTTAAGATCTATTTACTTACAATATCTTTCTGATCAATGTATCAATACAATTCCTTTATACTCAACTCTTTCTGCTCTGTGATGTTGTGCTTCTCTGTTGGTTGGTGTCTGCAGAATTCTTTATCTCTCCCTCAGCTTGATTGATCAGGACTGCATAAAGTTAATCCTTCATTAGTTTCTCTTCAGCATCTTCTATTAGTTCACTCCCCCGTGTATCTGATTGCTTCTCGACCACCACACCACGAGAATGAATTATGCTTGTCTCTTAAATAGAAATTACTTCCTTAATTCTAGGTTCTTGATGCTTGGCGTGAACAATAATCCAGCCAATTTGATTTATGGCTTTAACTTCTGATTTATCTCGTAGTTATCTTCTTGCCAACTATACAAATCACTTTACTTAACTGTGTTTGAATAAAACAAATAAAACAACCAGTTAAGTCTATCCGTTAGCTCTGCCAGCTAGATATTTTGTCATTTTCTAATCTCTCTGTTCTATCGGTCAAATCTGCAGTTCGTCGTGGGTGACAACTGCCAGTTTCATCGGTGTCGCTTCAGTTAGCTTCGGGATCTCCGTCTATCGGGCATCATTGGATCTTGCTCGTCGGGCATCCTTTGATTCTGCTTCGTCAGGCAATACTGTCTTCTACTCGTCGAGCATCACTATGACTTTTATCTCTGTCTTTACCGATGGTGTGCACTCTGCCGTTGTATTCTGTCACTTAGTGAATACTTGACTTTTATGCATTGCTGAAAGCATAACCTATATTCCATTGGTTCTCTGAAGTCTTTGGCATTATGTATATGACCATACAGATGATATCAAGTTAACATCAATGACAATACAAACCATTAACTGATTTAATGTCTTGCATTATCTTCAACTTAATATAGTCAACCATTTAATCAGTTACATGTCACCAAAAGAACAGGTGCCATGTGTCCTCATATTCTTCATTAATGATGTCCAGGTCAATAGTGACAGGCTTTTTCTTCTTGAGCTTTGTTAATATATCCCATGTTGTAACATCTTCTTCTTTCAGCCATTCAAAGCTCTGTATGTTCTCCAACTGGGTCTTTTGTCTCTCCCCCCTGGCATCGGTAATACTCTTGACATCTATGATAAACTTATTAAAATTTGTTTCTTCCTTTAATGCTTCATCTAGAATTTTGTTTTATCTTTCCATATCTAGCTCTCCATTATCAGAAACATAAACCTCCTTATTAGGCAGTACAATATCAAATTTTGAGCCCCATACACCTAGTGGCTTAATCTGATTGTCCTTTGATATGATTAGGGGCACAAATCTGTTGTAACTAGGCCCAAACATATTCAACCTCGCCTCTATTTTATTATCCTTTCCTTTAAATAAGGACAAAGTGGCTGCTACTTTCTCTATCTCGGTCCCAATCTGGGTCACTATCTTTGGTGGGTCTGACCTTAGTGGTTGCAAAGATGCCAACCTTTCAAATAATGTTTTTCTCCCATACCATGTTGCATAATAGGGATTCAAAATTGAGACAAAATTGTTTACCTCTACTTGCAGGCCTGGCAATTTTCAATACGCTCCATATACTATATAAATTTTATGTTTTATTACATCTGCCCTATGCTGCAAAATTTATGTTAATGCACCCAATACAACATTATTGTGCTCCTTAACCTCTTTCTTTGTCTCTGTTGCAGTATGCTTTGTTTCTTCTGTTTGGATCTCAGCATCTTGCACCTTTTTTCGCTCTGCAGGGACAGCTTTTGGCATATCAAGCAGTCTTTGTGTGAGCTCTTCTATCAGCTTCTCTTATGTTTTGATCTTGATTAGACCCAGCTCCCTGTCTTTGACAATATCACTAGTTTCACTAGTGAGCTTCTTCAAATTTTCAGACATTTGGATAGCCTTGGCCTCATTCAATTGAGCAAAATGGGTGAGCACTTGGGAAATCTCCAAGTCTCATGTATTTTGGACACACCAGATAATCTTATTTCCTTCCATTTTCTCTTGAATGTTTATTAGGGATGGCTTCTGATCTTTTGGAGCTAAAATCCACATTACTAAGCCTTGGGACTTTGGATTGTATCTAAATCCTCTGATCATTACCCCAACCTGTGTCTCTGATGAAAAATTTACATCAAGTTGCTTCCTAATTTGATCTATAATGAAAGTAGAGGCCAAATCCCACCCTTCTACTAATAACATCCCACTGGCCTTTACCAGTTGTATTGCCTCCTCTGGTGTGATTTTCTCTGATCCAGGATCATAATTCTGCAATGTTTGTAGAGCCTCACTGGTTACTGGATCACCACCTGCCAACTGCAATCGTGCACTAACTTGTTGTTGTTTTCTCCAGATGAGGAACACTTTGAACTCCTTGGTCTTGATGAAATTGTCATCCTTTAGAAATTGATCTTAATATATCAATATTTCATCAATGCATGTCATGAGGCGTAACTCTATTTCCTCTTCTTCATATTTTTGTAGCTTCTTTCCTTCTCTTGTCTGTTTCCTCAACTGATGGTCATAGGCTCTGTTACCAGTAATAAGAGCACCAATTATGTCTTTCTTCTTCTCTTTCTTTTGAGATGGTTCCCTTGTTTCAACTTTTTGTCTTTTTGGTGGGGGCTCATTGGTAACCTCAGTTTCTGGGACCTCTGTTAGGTCAATTATATTCTCACCCTCAATTGCTTGTTCTTCAACAAATTCTTGGTTTACTGGAGGGGAGCTAGGGACTCAGTACTCTTCATCACTATCCTCATCATACTCTGATGATGAGTGCCCTTTATGGCCCTTCTCTGGCACTACAAGTGCATCTTCCAATTGATTGCATAATAGAGTATGAGACTCAATCATGGTATCAAGCCTCTTTAAATATGGAAAGTCTGGGAAGAAACCCCCCAAAAAAATGCCTTTTCTCTTTACTTGTCTCTCTAAGTCCATCAATTCATTGAACTTTTCAGCCCTTTTATAGACCTTCTCATCCTCCAATATATTTCTTATTAGGCCTTCCTCCATGCATTCCTCATGATCTTTTGTATATGGAATGGTGAGTGTCAACAGCTTCTTGGCACTCAATTTGAAGCCTTCTATGTCTATGTATCTGTAGAGGGCTACATTCATTCTGTAGTGGCTCATCCAATTCTCCACTGGATCTAATTCCCTTTGATCAATTGTAAAATTATAGACCCTAAATTGTCTTAGGGTAAATGTACCCTTCATGTTAAGAGAAAGGTGTTCCTTATTTGTCAAAATTAAATGTCTGATGAATTCCATTGCTGCAATCCTTGGTGGCACATGGAATGGTAGAACATGGGGTGGGTGAGTACAACCATACACCCTGATCAATGTGAAATTCTTCTCATAATAGAAGTCACCCCAGTTTTGATCTCCTGACCACTTATCAATATACTGGCACGGCCTGAGTAGTTGTATCACCTTCACTGGTAGCCTTATCTTATTTACTCCTAGACACTTAAGAATTGGACAAACTATCCAATTTTAAAAAGCACAAAATTCATGTTCCCTTGAGGTGTAGTTCCACACTCTCAACCAAAACTGATTGGGGTCGTCCTAGTTCAGATGAAACCTCTAAGGCCTCAAATACTGACAGTTCATGAGAGGAAAGTTGTAGTATAAGATCAAATGCATTAGAATGGAGTAATGCATGAATCTGGGATTATCCTTCTTGTTCTGGATATAAATAAATCCTTGATGCATTTGATCTATTATATATTGAATATAATCTTAATTGGTACTGGTATGAGGGCTCTGCATATCTAGGACCATCATAAGTATGTCTGAGGTGATTCTCTCAGGTCCTCCATCCTTTCCTAAAACTCTACACAATGCATATGATATATACTTCATGTAGAAGTTTAGGTCCTTGTAGTAGTATGGTTCAGTCCCTGGGATGGGTGCAATGTAATTCTTCATTCTCCTTGGCACATGATGTTCCTAGATAAATTTGGAAGCAATGCCAGACTCTCTCATATACATGCTCTCTAAACTCTTCAAATTGATCTCTGTGGCCATGGGATGGTATACATTGAATGCTTTCATGAATGAGTTTCTATCTAGGGTTAATAGGGCTTTCCCGTCATCCCTTTTTATAGTTTTTGTTAGGGTATCATACCTTCTATCCATTTCTAAGATCAAAACGACATCTACAAAGATGTCAGGGACTATTAATTTGGCCAGTCTACAGGTCCATGGATTCGAGATTGGCACAGCTTCATCACTATTATTATAAAAATAGTTGAACATGGAATAACCAGAAGAGCCTGGGGTTTTAGCATCCCTAATGAAATGCAAATCATCAATGAGAGTATCAGCACTTACCTTTCTATTCTGACATGACCCAGGAAACAGGGAAATAAATTCTTCAGAATAATTGCGCTTCCCTTTCATATCATCATCAGCATCACCACTTCTTTCACTGGTAGACGCTACACTCATTGCCTAACTCATCTTGTTCTGTTCCAATTTATATTACCAATATTAAAACAAATCTCCTACAAACCCTCACCACAACCTTTCAATTACTCTGTGAATTGAACCTCTGAGCACTGAAAACACTACTAATCACAATGTCTTCTGAATTCTGAACAAGGAAATTACTTCTTTCAAAACACACTGCTGGAAAACTCTACTCTTCTTGGAAAATTCTAATCTTCTATAAAATTCTTAGCTCTGAAAACGTGGAAGCTAGTAAAATAAAATGGCAATGGATACACTTACTTATACCTGAGAAATCAATGCAGCCATTTCTTTGAAACTTGCAAACTTACAATTCAATCACTTCCACCATTAGTTTACATATTGTGACATCAATTTTGTTTCTAGGCGTGGCATTTCAAACTGACATGCAATCAATTATCAATGAGTGCATTTTGCTTATTTAAACCTTATAAAATTCGAAAAGAGATCAAATCTGAATTATTGTCATTAAACACAACTTGGCCACTTTTCCATCTGGCATAAATCTCTGATAATCTATTGGTTGGCAACTGTACACCATGGCGCCAAAGAAAAGTCTTCACTTTAACTCTGGTTCTGCTTCTAGCGACCTTGCGACTATGTAATCTCTTTGTCGCTGAATGTTCACTTTAACTATGGTTTCATACTAAGACTTAGCGAATTTCATTAGATCAATCTCCATATCAACGATCTCCTTGTCGCTTGATGAGTTCACTTAACCCAAATACGTTTGCAGACACCGCGACTAAGCCATCTACTAACAGATCTTTAAATCTTAGCTTACTTCCGGAGACTTGGTGACTATTATATCTCATTGTCGTCGAACAAATATTTTAACTCAGTTTATTTGGAGACCACACAAAAAAAAGCTTTGTCTCTTTATCGCTGCATATTTTTACCTTCATTATTTTCATCTGGAGATAGCCCGACTACCGTTGATCTTCCCTTTTCTGCATCTAACGATTGGCGCCAAGTCTCCACATCTTCAAATCAAACCCTAATTTTTCATGAGACTTTGTGACTACTATCTCATTAGAGACTACGCGATTGATGAACACGTGTCTCAACTTATCCTTTTGTCTCTTAATTGCCAGATCTCATTTGACTTTTCAAACTCTTACAGCGACCTCATGACTGTTGTTAGATCTCTTTTTATCATGTGGTTATCGGAAAATCTCTTGATTCTTAACTTAACCCATGATTTCTTTCGCGACTAGGCGACAACACTAACACTAAAAATTGGCATGTAACTCAGGTTTGATCAGGAGACCTCGCGACTGTAGAAACTCAGTGTCGCTAGATGATTTTTAAACTCTAGGGTTTATTCAGAGACTTCCCGACCACTATTAGATTTTACTTGAGATGAACGGTTTGTGTTAAGTCTCCATATCCGCTGAGGTATATTCTTTTTATCAGGAGATAATGCGACAAAGGCCTTTCGGAAACTCTCTATACAGAATGGAATATTCTTTTTACTTCAAGAGTCTAAGCGACTAACATAATAAGCACATGCTTTATTCTCAGAACTTAAGTTATGAAAAAGTTACTTGAAAATAGAAACTCGACTGAGATATTAGGGTTTTTTTATTTTCGAAGAGAGATACCCTAGGGCTTAGGGTTTCTGACATTTTTCACTAAGTTTATGGTTAAAAACACCATTTGTAGAGATATTTAAGCAATTTGAGACATGAATTTCAACCCTTGAGCATAGGAATAACTAGGAACTTCAAAATTTTACTAGGAAGACAACAAAACTAGAAATACAACCAACAGTGGCTCTATCTGAGGATGAGTAAACGCAAGTTTATATCAAGAACCATATAATCTCTGGTTGCAGACCACTTCAAAAGATGTAGACTAACCTACTACAGAAAGAAACTCATGACTGAAAGAAACACACGACTGAAAGAAACACACATATTTACATATAATACAGAGATATTTACTTGTGCATAAAACTTTCATTTTCAACTGAAAAAGGGCTTCAAGAAATGTCCACGCACTGGCAATTCATATTTGTCATCATTCATGTTCTTCAAGATATATAAGTCTTTACCAAAACTCTGAGAAACAATAAAGGGACCAAGCCATAAAGATTCAAACTTTTTATGCTTACCTTTATCCTCTGCTCTCACATTCCATTGGAGTACAAGGTCACCAGGTATAAAATTTTTGCAACCTGCTCTTTTATCAAATAGATACTTCTTTTTTTGTTGTAGTTTTATGTTCTCTTTCTAACCCTCTCTTCTGATTTCATCAAGTTCAACTAGTTGCATTATTATTTCTTTCATTGGATCAGACATTTCTAGCTCTTCTTCTTGCATGAACTTGCATACAGGTAATAGATTGTTGATAGGCATCCTTGACTTTAGACAATACAAAAGTTCAAATGGTGACTTACTAGTGGCTTTCTTGACTGCTATCCTATTTTCCCATAGAGCTAATTTCAACTTGGTATTCCAAGCTCTTTTGTTCTTTTCTAAAGTCTTCTTTAAAATCTTCAGAATGCTCTTATTACTAGATTATGCTTGGCCATTAGCCTGAGGATAATATGGGGATGAATAAGACATTATGATCCCATATTCATTACAGAAATCCTTGATCTCATCAGATCTGAAACATATAGCATTATCCATAATTAGCTTGGTGGGGACACCAAATCTGGTTAAAATATTTTCTAGTAAAAACTCAGTAACCACTTTACTTGTTTCTTTTTTAGTGGGGATAGCTTCTATCCATTTTGTAAAATAGTCAGCGGCAACAAGTATCAAACTATGTCCTCCATTGGATTTTTCTGAAAATTCTCCAATGAAATCAATACCCCACATTGCAAAAGGTGCTTCAGCACTCACAGGGTTCAACATCAGGGCACTTATGAACTTCAATTTATTTGAGAACCTCTGGCAAGGCTCACATTTCCAGGAAAATGTATGAGTATCTTTAAATATACTAGGCCAATAATATCCTCCCTCAAAATATTATGATCAGTGGTCTTGGCAGAAAAATGCCCACCACATATTCCAGCATGCATTTCAATTAGTACTTTCTCAGCTTGGCTTTTATCTAGACACAACATTAGTACACCATTTTCGTCTTTTCACTACAAATCTCCTTGAATCAAGGGGTACTTCTAAGCTTGTAACTTAAGACTCCTCTTTTGATTATCTGACATGTTTTCAGGACACTTGGCATTTTTAAGGTAATACATGATGTCAGCATAGAATGGTTGTCATTCAATACTGGTGATTGTTGAATCTTGTATTACTACATTATTTACTTGTACCAAGTCCAAATTTTCTTCGGTCATTAGTTTTGTTAAACCTTGTCCTCTAACCAATTTTGTAATATGGATTTCTAAGTTAAATTCTTGAATTATGTTAATCCACTTACATCTCTTACCAGTCGCTTCTGATTGGGTAAGAATATCTTTCGTTGCTAAATGAGGAACATATGCAAGAACTTTGGCACAAAATAAGTAAGGTTTAAATGATTTAATAGCTTTTACCAATACATATGCCTGCTTCTCCATCATTTCATAATTCAATTATATAGCTTGGAGAGATTTTCTAAAGAATGTTATTGGATGTTCAAATCCCTCCTCATCATTTTGTAGTAGAACAGCAACAATAGTGTCAAAATATGCAAATGAGAACAAAGAAAAGGGCTTACTGTAATCTAGAGATTTTAAAACAGGTTCCTCTTGTATTGCTTGTTTGATTTTCTCAAATGCTGACTGAGTATCTTCATTTCATTGGAACTTTGCATCTTTCTTTAGTAACTTGATTATTGGCTTGACAATTTCAGAAAAATTGGCTATGAATCTTCTAACAAAATTAATCTTTCCAAGGAAAGATTGCACACCTTTTATATTCTTTGGAGCAGTGACCTTTTGAATGGCTTCTATTCTCTCAGGGTCTATCCTTACTCCATCTTTGGACACTATATGTCCCAATAACTTTCCTTTTGTGAATAAAAAATGACATTTTCTAGGGTTTAGTGAAACACCATATTCTAAAGCTTTGTGGAAAAAAATTTCTAGATGTTCACAATGATCGCATACTTTTTTCGAAAGTGCAGTCAAATCATCTTGGTAAATAACCAAGAATAGATCAATAAACTCTTTAAATGCCACATCCATGGCTCTCTGGAAATTTTCTCATGCATTTATTAATCCAAAGGGCATTCTGACATATACATAAGTTCCCCATGGAGTAGTAAATGCGGTCTTGAATTGCTCTGACTCTTTTACAAGTACCTGGTTGTAGCCTGAGAAGCCATCCATCATTGATAACAGCTCACAACCAGTTACCTTATGCAACATTGCTTCCATGTTTGGTACAGAATAATTATCTTATAAGGAAGCAATATTCAGATTTATGAAATCTACACACAGTTTTATATCACCATTCTTTTTCCTTACTGGTACTAGGTTTGAGACCCAAGTTGAGTGTCTAATAGGCTCAATAATTCCAACATCCTTTAACTTCATCAACTCTTGTTGCATCTTAGGAGCCAACAGAGGATTAATGGGTCTCTTCTTTTGTCTGAATGGTTTCACATATGTTTAGAGTGGGATTTCATGTTGAAAAAGATCCTCTCTATAAGCTTTAAGATCTTCATATGACCATGCAAAAACATGCTTATGTTTTCTCAATAATTTTATCAGGTTGGTTCTGACATGAGATTCCAATCCTTTCCCAATATAAACTACTTGAGGAGTGGTCTCTGACCCCAAATTTATCACATCTAAATCCTCAATCTTGGCATAGCTTATTCTTACTGTATGTTCATTCTGATCGGTAAACAATGCCTCTAGTTCTACCAATCCCTTAGGAATATGGTTAGAACTGAGCTGGACAACCTCATCCCCCAGTATACAATCCTTACCATCAATGACCTCAAGCAAATTATTGTAACCTATGTGTTGATCTTCATAATAATCAAGGCACTAAAGAAATCTAAGGATATCTTGGTCATCCTCAAACACTTGTCAATTGTAGATATTGTCTGGGACAACTACTCTTCTTTTAACCTCAACAATTGATAGCCCATTTAAAGTCAAGTCATCAGTTTTCAAAGCCACATTAGCTAAGAAATCTGTCATAATGTTTCTAGACCTTTCTATCCAATTTATATTAAAGGCATCAAAGAATTCTATTTGGTCCCAAATAGCATGTCTATACATTTTTAGTCTATCATTCTTTACTGCATATTTGGACCTTACTTGGGCTACTACTAATTCTGAGTCACCAGAGACTTTTAAACATTTTATACCATGTTTAGTAGCAATATCTAGCCCTAGAAACAAAGCTTCATATTCTGATGTATTATTTTAACACTGAAAAGATAGCAAAAAAATAATATTTGAATGTGGTACCTGATGGAGATATAAGTAGAACTCCAGCTCCTAATCCTTCTTTTGAACAGGCTCCATCAAAATACATTTGTCACAAACCATCAATCTGTGTAATCAACTCTTTCACCAAAGGATCAATATTTTCACACTGGTGGCTACTCCTTTTGATTCTAAAATTTTCCATGTCAATGTCAACACACTAATTAATATTTCTATCCTCATGCAATTCTATCATATGAGGTGTTCTTCCCTCTCTAGAAACCTTTACATTATTTCCAGCTATATTGAAAGTGGCATAGGATTACTCACATTGAATACTTCCCCCCATTGAAGCACTCCATTTTCTGGACAACAACATGTCATAATGTGGTGGTATGTCAACCGCTAGTACACTCATAGTCAACACTGTATCAAGACATATGGATAATTTGTAAGGGAGGGCTTCAATGGTTCCAACAACAAGGATTTCTCTTGAGTCCATTGCTTGACACCTCCCATGAGGAGTATCTACTTGCAAACCCATGGATCTCATAATTTCTGCAGGCATGACTGTATTAGATGCTCCTGAGTCGATCATACAATTTTTTAGCATCTTTCCATTTAATACCAATGTCAAGAAAAAGGGTTCAACAACCCCTGCATAAGTATTTATATTTAAGTAAATCGTAGGGATCTCAGAAATCATCCCCTCGGGCTCCTTTCCCTTATTGCCAAGTTTATTTTCAATATATTTTGTTTTTTGTGGTTTTACTGCTGATACATTATTCAACACTGAAAGAACTTTCTCTTTGTGTTCTTTTATTCTCATCATCTCTAGGAATGGGACCTTCACAGTCATCTGAGATAAACATTGTCCCATATCCACTGGAGTATACTTTACATCAGAAGTTTTAGACTTTTCTACAATAATATTATTCTCTTCTATTTGAATATTCACAGTAGGCTCTTCCCTCCTAGATTTCTAATTTTCTACTTTGGGGGAAGAAGAACTTTCTTCTGGCTCTTTAGCCTTTTCTACATGTACATCTTTTGGTTCATTGGCTTTGTTCACTATCTTGACCTTAGGTTTGTTTGCATTTTCCCCAAGTCCATCCTTTTTAGGTACATATTTGGCATCTGATTTATTTTCTTTTATGAAGATGCTTGATGGCTGACTACCAACATTACCCACAACTCTATTTCTTAGGTGATAGTTGTTTCTAGCTTTGTTTACCAAATCAACAGTGATTCTGGTTTTTTCTTCATCAGAGGCTTTTATCACTACTAAGGGTTCCTAACTATTTTGAGCATAACACCTTATGTGATCAACCTTATCTTCCTCTTCACTATCTGACAAGATTTGTTGTTGATGAACTTCCATTCTACCTTGTGAGCCATATATGTCATGATTTTCAATTTCCTCATCAGAATCCATACAATGACATGAATAAGAATTATTCATATTATAATCACATAACTCATTTTCATCCTTTTCTTGCTCTTCATTTTCTTTTATATCTAAAGAAACAATGCAAAAATCAGGATTGTGTGGTGCCTCACAAGCTTCACACCAAAAGTCATCATTACACATGTGAATAGTATTTTTATGTAGGGGATCAGGAGTCCTACTCTCAGGTTTATCTTTCCTTAGTGGAACAATAGGCTTACCATCTTTGAATTGGGTACCATAGGGGTAGTTTTGCATCCTATTTTGTGGGTTATAGTTATTGTTATAGGATGACTTATTATTCTGTGGAGCCTTGTACTCTTTGTATTCAGGTTCCTTTTGATTACTCTTATTAAAGCGTGGATCCCCTCTTTTTCCCAATTTTCCCAATATCCTCCTATTCATCTCTATATTCACAGTTGTTTTATAAGCTTCTATTAAAGTTCTTGGATTCTTATCTCTAAGTGCATAGCCCATTTTTTAATCAAAAGCATTGAGATAGGTAGCAAGACATACCTTTTGATCCAACTTCAATTTTTGAAACAGCTTATGCATAGCTCGTTGGAATCTTGTATTGAACTCAGTTAATTCTTCATTTGAGTTCTTCCTTATATTGTTGAATTCATTGGGAAAAAATCCTTCATTAGTCTTATCACCATATTAATCCTTGAATAAATCAATCAGTTCATCCATTGTCCCTATAGAACCATGAGATAAACTCCTAAACCATTCCCTAGCATCTTCCACTAGAGATTGAACAAATAATTTCATAAGGACATCTTCATGATTGATATTTAAATCATCTATAACATCAAAGAATTTTCTTAAATGCTCTTCACAAGTTACAACATTATTTCCTGAAAATTTTGCGAGATTTTCTCTCATATCTTCTGGTATTGCATTAGGATAACCTGGAATTCCAAAGAAAGAAAATTGCTTGTACCTTTCTGCAGGAAGAGGTCTCCTTTGGAATTTGTCAGTATCTTTGGGAGCAAAGAATTTTCTATGGTATTTGAAAGAAGAAGCCCTGTTTCTTAATGTTGTTGCATTCTCTGTATCAGCAAAGGAGATTGTAATAGATTGCAAGAAATCAATTTTTCTCTTCATCTCTATAGTAGCAGCTTCTGCTTCAACTTTCTCCAACATCTTGTCCATAGTTTATCTTTCTTTTTTAATCTTTTCAAGGTCAATGTCTAGTTTAGACATTTGCTTAGTCAAGTTCTTTTGAGTTTTTGGCTCTTCAACTTATATTTCTGTAACTTTATTTTTTCGTTTATCTTTGAAGCCTTGAGGACCTAAACTTTTGTGGATGCTTGGAGTCTTCTAGTCTCGGCGAGACCTCTCAATATTTTTTGCAACTTGATGTCTCAGAGATCTTCTCCTATATTTTTCAGCATCCTTCTGCTCATTCTTTTTCTTTTTATGTTCCTTTTCCCTTTTCATCTGTTGAATAAGGGCTAGTTGTTTTATGAGGATTCTTTCTTCCTCTGCAAGCTCATCAGAAGGAACTTCAGAGTCTGAGCTAATTATATCAGTTCCTTCTCTCTCACTAGAAGTGGTAGTGACTGCATAGGTTTCTAGTCCAAGGTCTGGGGCTTCTTCATATTTTGAGGTGCTTACCTCATGACCAGACTTATTGGTATTCTTCCTTCTAGTGCTATTCTCTTCATTTCTTGGAGAAGAATCATTGATGTTTGCTTGGTTCTTCTTCTGTCTCCAAGACATCTTAGTTTTTGAAGTATTTGGGATCCCACTGTCCAACTCCACTTCTGGGTTTTCTCTCATTCTTGACCTAGTATTCATATTTGTAAAAATGTTTCACTTATGCACTGATTTCAGAAATTTTCTTTAGAGTCGCCACCCAACCACAAATTTGGGAAATATTGAATACTACTAGAATGACCTAAACTGGAAAAACTCAACTGTAACTTACTTAACTTTTGAACACCAAAGATATTCTCAATATAACTTTTAAAATCCCTAGTAGAGTTGCCAGTTTGTTAGGGATTTTTCATGCTGAACCTCAAAATGCTTGAATTTTTATTTTCACTCTATGACTCCCAATATGAAATAAATGATTCATGCAAGAGAAATACCTAATTGATGAGGGTTTTGATAATATCCGGGGAAACTATTACCTCCTCCTTTTTTGAGATCCACTGACTCAAGCAGGTATTACCTATGAATGATTACTGGTTGACAATATCTTTAAAGTGGATTATGTCTTCTTACTAATTTTCTGAAATGTCTTTTACTGTATCAATAAGTAGATAGCTATGCAAATGACTATGAATAACCTGATACAGAGCTTAATAATCCAAACTAGTATTTTGACAATAGAAAATAGTAATGCAATAAGGATTCTCATCCTCCTTCCTTTTATATTTCTTATGAACCTAGGAGGGACAACCTATTTGATTCTCTCTTAAAGGAATCAGTAGACTTGAATTGTATACTGTGTGAGTACAATTACTTATGTATATACGCTCTTTATAAGTGTGATGTAATTTAATGATTGTTCTTAAATGTTGGATGATTGAACAATTACTTGCAAAACTATAAACCAGCGCCTGATCCTATGGGCTATAGAGTCAATATCTGGTATAAATCCACAATAAGGTGATTAATAAAATACTTGCGACAAAGCTAAAATGCCTTACAGATTATCCTCTAGTTCTATAACTATAATCAAATCCTTAAATTAATACTAAGTTCTCTGGGGTCATTTGAAATAATTAATCCATCCTTAAAGGAGCTCACAAATGACTACACAACCATTGTGATCAGTATGTCTAAGTGCCTTACAAATAAACATACAAGAACTGTAACAGAAATGAAAAGAGACAACCAAGATGTAAAACAGAGATTGCAATATATTATATTAATGTCTTAATGCTTCAAATAAATTTAGATACACAAAAAGTATAGAGGCTCAGACAAATTTTAGTTTTCTACCTTGTAATTCTATTCCATCAACTCTCAAAATGTTACAATGAGCTCTATTTATAGTCTTAAACCATATTGGAATCATTAAGAAGTAAGGATGCTACAAGCTTTGGATAGTTTTAAGACCTACCCCTAAAATCTAGAAAAGACAAAAGACAAGAAAGAACCAAGCGGTGGATGGACAAAAATGAAGAATAAGATCAGATTTGTTCTTTGTCTTCTTGTGATCTTTGGCGCCTTTGTATGTATATGTTCAGGATAGCATCTGATATTTGCAATAAGATCTAGTGACCGCCAATACACGCTGACCTACACTAGTCTTTATGATTTCTAACCTTCCTGTGCTCAAAGAACAGGTGCCATGTGTCCTCCTATTCTTCATCCATGATGTCCATGTCAACAGTAACAGGATTTTCTTCTTGGGCTTTGTTAATATGTCCCATGTTGTAACATCTCCTTTCAGTCATTCAAAGCTCTGTATGTTCTCCAACTGGGTCTTCTGTCTCTCCCACCTGGCATCGGTAATACTCTTGACATCTGTGATACACTTATTAAAATTTGTTTATGCCTTAAATGCTTCATCTAGAATTTTGTTGTATCCTTCCATATCTAGCTCTCTATTATCATAAACATAAACCTCTTTATTAGGAAATACAATGTCGAATTCAGAGCCCCATAGACCTAGTGGCTTAATCTGATTGGAGGCACAAATATGTTGTAACTAGGCCCAAACATATTCAACCTCGCCTCTATTTGATTAACCTTTCCTTTCAAAAGGACAAAGTGGCTCCTATTTGCTCTATCTCAGTCGCAAACTAGGTCACTATCTCCGGTAGGTCTAACCTAAGTGGTTGCAAAAATGCCAACCTTTCAAATAATGTTGTTCTCCTAGACCATGTTGCATAATAGGGATTCAAAATTGAGACAAAATTGTTTACCTGTACTTGCAGGCCTGGAAATTTTCCATAGGCTCCATATACTATGTAAATTTTTTTCTTTTATTACATCTACCCTATGTTGCAAAATTTATGTTAATGCACCCAATACAACATTATTGTGCTCCTTAACCTCTTGCTCTGTCTCTGCTGTAGTATGCTCTGTTTCTTCTATTTGGATCTCGGCATCTTGCACCTCTTTTGGCTCTGCAAGGGTAGCTTCTGGCATATCAAGCAGTCTTTGTGTGAGCTCTGCTATCAGCTTCTCTTGTACTTTGATCTTGATTAGACCTAGCCCCCTGTCTTTCACAATATCACTAGTTTCACTAGTGAGCTTCTTTAATTTTTTAGACATTTGGACAGCCTTGGCCTCATTCAATTGAGAAAAATGGGTGAGCACTTGGGAAATCTTCAAGTCTCCTGTATTCTGGATAGATCAGATAATCTTATTTCCTTCCATTTTCTCTTAAATGTTTATTAGGGATGGCTTCTGATCTTTTAGAGCTAAACTCCACATTGCTAAGGCTTGGGACTTTGGATTGTATCCAAATCCTCTGATCATTTCCCCAACTTGTGTCTCTGATGACAACTTTACATCAGGTTGCTTCCTAATTTGATCTATAATGAAAGCAGAGGCCAAATCCCACCCTTCTATTGATAACATCCCACTAGCCTTTACTAGTTATATTGCCTACTTTGGTGTGATTTGCTCTGATTCAGGATCATAATCCTGCAATGTTTGTAGAGCCTCACTGGTTACTGGATCACCACCTGCCAACTGCAATTGTGCACTAACCTGTTGTTGTTTGTTACAGATGAGGAAATCTTTGAACTCCTTGGTCTTGATGAAATTTTCATCCTTTAGAAATTGATCTTGATATATCAATCTTTCATCTATGCATGTCATGAGGGACAACTCTATTTCCTCTTCTTCATCTTTTTGCAGCTTCTTTCCTGCTCTTATATGTTTCCTCAACTGATGGTCATAGGCTCTGTTACCAATAATAAGAGTACCAATTTTGTCTTTCTTCTTCTTTTTCTTTTGAGATGGTTCCCATGTTTAAACTTTTTGTCTTTTTGGTGGGGGCTCGTTGGTAACCTCAATTTATGGGACCTCTGTTAGGTCAATTATGTTCCCACCCTCAGTTGCTTGTTCTTCAACAAATGCTTGGTTTACTGGAGGGGAGCTAGGGACTGAGTACTCTTCATCATTGTCCTCATCATACTCTGATGATAAGTGCCCTTTATGGCCCTTCTCTCGCACTACAACTGCATCTTCCAGTTGATTGCATAATAGAGTATGAGACTCAATCATGGCATCAAGTCTCTTTAAATATGGATGGTCTGGGAAGAAACCCCCAAAAGAAATGCCTTTTCTCTTTACTTGTCTCTCTAAGTCCATCAATTCATTGAACTTTTCAGCCCTTTTATCAACCTCCTCGTCCTCCAATATATTTCTTATTAGGTCTTCCTCCATGCATTCCTCGTGATCTTTTGTATATGGAATGGTGGGTTTCAACAGCTTCTTGACACTCAAAATGAAGCCTTTTGTGTCTATGTATTTTTAGAGGGCTACATTCATTTTGTAGTGGCTCATCCAATTGCTCATTGGATGTAATGCCCTTTTACCAATTGTAAAATTGTAGACCCTAAACTGTCTTGGGGTAAATGTACCCTTCCTATGAGAAGCAAGATGTTTCTTATCTATCAAAATTAACTGCCTGTGAATTCCATTGCTGCAATCCTTGGTGGCACATGCAATGGTAGAACATGGGGTGGGTGAGTACAACCATACAACCTGATCAATGTGAAATTCTTCTCATACTAGAAGTCACCCTAGTTGTGATCCTAGCCACTTATCAACATACTGGCACGGCCTGAGAAGTTGTATCACCTTCACTGGTAGCCTTGTCTTATTTACTCCTAGACACTTGAGAATTAGATAAACTATCCAATTTTCAAAAGCACAAAATTCATGTTCCCTTGAGGTGTAGTTCCACACTCTCAACCAAAACTGAATGGGGTCGGCTTGGTTCTAATGAAACCTCTGAGGCCTCAAATACTGACAGATCATGATAGGAAATTTGTAGCATAAGATCAAATGCATCAGAATGGAGTAATGCATGAATCTGGGTTTATCTTTCTTGTTTTGGATATCAATAAATCCTTGATGCATTTGATCTAGTATATATTGAATATAATCATAATTGGTACTGGTATGAGGGCTCTGCATATCCAGGACCATCATAAGGATGTCTGAGGTGATTCTCTCGGGTCCTCCATCCTTTCCTGACACTCTACACAATGCATATGATATATACTTCATGGAGAAGTTCAGGTCCTTGTAGTAGTATGGGGCAGTCCCTAGGATTGGTGCAATGTAATTCTTCATTCTCCTTGGCACATGATGTTCCTAGATCAATTTGGAAGCAATTCCAGACTCTCTCATATATTTGTTCTCTAAACTCTTCAAATTGATCTCTATGGCCATGGGATGGTATACATTGAATGCTTTCATGAATGAGTTTCTGTCTAGGGTTACTAGGGCTTTCCTGTCATCCCTTTTTTATAGTTTTTGTTAGGGTATCATACCTACTGGCCATTTCTAAGATGAAATCGGCATCTACAAAGATGTCATGGACTATTAATTTGGCCAGTCCACAGGTCCATAGATTCGAGATTGGCACAGCTTCATCACTATTGTTATAAAAATAGTTGAACAGGGAATAACCAGAAGAGCCTGGGGTTTTAGTATCCCTAATGAAATGCAAATCATCAATGAGAGTACCAGCACTTACCTTTCTATTCTAACTTGACCTAGGTAACAGGGAAATGAACTCTATAGAATAATTGTGCTTCCCTTTCATATCATCATCAGCATCACCACTACTTCCGCTGTTAGACGCTACACTCATTGCCTGACTCATCTTGTTATGTTCCAATTTATATTACCAATATTGAAACAAATCTCCTACAAACCCTCACCACAAGTTGTGAATTACTCCGTGAATTGAACCTCTAAGTAGTGAGAACACCAATAATCACAATGCCTTCTGAATTCTGAACCAAGAAATCAGTTCTTTCAAAACACACTGTTGGAAAGCTCTACTCTTCTTGGAAAATGCTAATCTTTTATAAAATTCTTAGCTCTGAAAACTTGGAAGCTCGTAAAATAAAATGACAATGGATACGCTTACTTATATCTGAGAAATCAATGCAGTCATTTCTTTGAAACTTGCAAACTTACAATTCAATCACTTACGCCATTAGTTTACATACTATGACATTAATTATGTTTCTACCCGTGGCATTTCAAACTGACATGCAATCAATTATCAATGAGTGCATTTTTCTTATTTAAACCTTATAAAATTCAAAAAGAGATCAAAATCAAATCTAATTGGTTGTCATTAAACACAACTCGGCCACTTTTCCATCTTGCATAAATCTCTTATAATTTATTGGTTGGCAACTGTACACCATGGCGCCGAAGAAAAGTCTTCACTTTAACTCTAGTTCTTCTTCTAGAGACCTTGCGACTTTGTAATCTCTTTGTCATTGAATGTTCACTCTAACTGTGGTTTCATACCGAGACTTAGCGACTGTCGTTAGATCAATCTCCAAATCAACCGTTATCTCCTTGTCGCTTGATGAGTTCACTTAACCCAAATTATTTCGGAGACACCACGACTAAGCCATCTACTAACTGATCTTTAACCTTAGCTTACTTCCAGAGACTTGGAGATTTTTATATCTCTTTGTCGTCGAACCAATCTTTTAACTCATAGTTTATTTACAGACCATGCGACAAAAAGTTGTCTCTTTATCGTTGTATATTTTTACCTTTATTATTTTCATCTCGAGATAACCCGACTATCGTTGATATTCCCTTTTTTGCATCTATCGATCGGCGCCAAGTCTCCAGATCTTCAAAGAAAACCCTGATTTTTCACAAGACTTCGCAACTGTTATCTCTAAGTCGCCAGGTGTATTTTTTACTTTGCATTTTCATTAGAGACTACGCGACTGATGAACACGTGTATCAAATTATCCTTTTGTCTCGTAATCACCAGATTTCATTTGACTTTTCAAACTCTTGTAGTGACATCGGGACTATCATTAGATCTCTTTTCATCCTGTGGTTGTCGGAAAATATCTTGATTCTTAACTTAACCCATGATTTCTTTCCCGACTAGGCGACAACACTAACACTAAAAACTGACATCTAACTCAGGTTTGATCAGGATACCTCAAGACTGTAGAAACTCAGTATCGCTAGATGATTTTTAAACTGCAGGGTTTATTCAGAGACTTCCCGACCACCATTTGATTTTACTTGAGATGAATGGTCTGCGTTAAGTCTCCATATCCGCTGAGGTATATTCTTTTTATCAGGAGATAACACGACAAAGGCCTTTCGCCAAGTCTCTAGACAGAATGGAATATTCTTTTTACTTCACGAGACTAAGCGACTAACATAATAAGCACATGCTTTATTCTCAGAACTTAAGTTATGAAAAAGTAACTTGAAAATAGAAACTCGACTGAGATATTAGGGTTTTTTTATTTTCGAATAGAGATAACCCTAGGGATTAGGGTTTTTGACATTTTTCACAAGGTTTATAGTTTAAAACACCATTTGCAGAGATATTTAAGCAATTTGAGACATGACTTTCAACCCTTGAGCATAAGAATAACTGGGAACTTCAAAATATTACTGGGCAAACAACAAAACTGGAAATACAACCAACAAAAATAATAATGAGCTTGACTGGATATTATGCTATTATGATAAATAAGCTAAACTCCGTGATTTAAACTGATGATCTAGAACTACAATGTTGCAAATTACTACTATGAAGATAATGTTAATACTAAATTTGTATGTTGTCTAATATGTATGCAAATGTATCGAATGATTGGGAGAGCTCAAATGATCAAAATGCGGCCAATTTATAGATTTTTCAAGGCTCGAACCTATGAGGTAGGAATCAACAATGCAAATTTGTCCTAGAGAAATGAAAGACCAAGATGAACCAAGGTGGAGAAAATAATGAGAAATGTTCCCTCATAAACCACAAGAGGTCAAGTGGTGGATGCATGAGAAAATTTAAGACATGTGGCCAATTTGTTTAAATGAGAGAATCTTCGAGACATGTGGCCAAGTTGGTTATTGATGATAAATCAAGAATTTAAAAATAAACATATTTGATTATTAGCCACATGCTAAGGTAGCGGTTGATGTGGAGAGATGAGGTGGAAAATAAATGGTTATGGACTTAGGATAAGAAGAATTAAGAAGAATGAACTATATAAATAAATTTAAGAATTTATTTATAAAGTAGAAGAATTAAAATTATTAATTAAATAACTCATATTTAATTGAATTTCTTTAAGTCAATTTTAAAATGCATACACTGACCTAAACTCTAGAAGTATGCAATGGTCTTATCAATACTATTTATAGCTATTATAGATATGACAATATGATTTATGTTGAAGTCTTCTTTCTATTGCTAATAGAGATGATGTAATTTGATATTTCTAATTTAGTCTTTAGAAATATGGAAAATGTCGTGGTGTTGTTCCTGACATGTCTCCTTAAATTTATGCAGTCGAATCTGTCAAAAGGAAACTATTGAATTGAGGGATCTAGTTATGGATGAGTAGAAATAAAGAAAAAATAGATGGTGGTATTGAAATGTGGTCGATCCTCATTAAGTATCTTGTAGAATCAAATTATTACATCCTCTAACTATGAATAGACATGGATTTCGTTTAATCACATCTCTTCATGACTTACATAGAGCTGTTTATTATCTAAGTCACACCTTTTCATGAATGTTTGTTATTTATGCAAAGCATTCCTTTATTTATAATCTCTACCTTTTAGGTACAATCACCACTCATAGGATAACTATTGTTGATCTTGATTAGTTCTTTGAGTGATACTAATTCTTCTTTGTAATGGTGATAACATTAATAAGCTTCATGAATAGAATAGCCTTTTATTCCAAACTGACTTGTTAATTGAATCCACATTGGTAATCAATGTTTGATCATACTCTTTATATTATCTCTTCTTTGTATGATGAGATCATTATATAGTGATAATAATTGATGGATTCTTATGTTATCTTCATTATCTTTCTTTGTATGACGAATATTATAGTGGTCATATCCATAAGGATTTATCTTCAAATATGATTGATGCATATAAGAGTTCTTCATAAATAGATGCCATGATATTAGTTTCTATGTGACATCCACATTATGATCTATGAGTATTTCTAATTTAATTTCATGTCTTCATTATTCATCATACTTCATATTTTTTATTAGGGGAAAACAAATTTTGAAGGGGCCCTGAAACCCTATACAAGTAGATTTTGGTGAGATCTAAAACCTACAAAGAATAGTTGTAAAAGATAGATCACAACCAAATAGTTGTCTCACAAATAGCTTAAAATAAGTAACCTAAATGAGACTAATCATGCAAAGATCAAGTTGCAATAGTCAGAGGTTGAAGCCCTTAACCTCAATACAAAAGATTTTTATAGACTCCCTTAACCTTGAATATGATCTAAGGGTTTTTACAAGCTCCCTTAACCTGAACAATAGGTTTTAGTAAGGCTCCCTTAAACTAAATAATTGGTTTTAGTAGGGATCCAATAACCTTCACTTCTAGTAACTTAAAGATAAAACATAATAAACTAACGAGAAGAAGCTAAACCTCAAAAATAGCCAAGGGCATGACAAGGAACAAAGGGTTTGGAAGGCTCCCAAAATCTTCACAATGGGTTTTAAAATGGCTCCAAAAACCATCCTACAAAAAATAGCAAAGGATCTCCAACAACAAGTTCTTACCACTTTAGTGAATCCCCTCTCCACCTCAATAGATCAGATACCCACCTCAATAGGAACAAAAGAGGAAGAAACCACCAAAAAGAAGAGCCACACTCGATCCAACATCGCATCCAAGCATGAAAAGACAATAAAATCCCACATAAACTAACTTCCAACCTCTCCCACAATGAAAATCTACACCTCTATTGGGGACTTGACCACCACTGCAATAGAAACCACAAAACAAGAAGAAAGGAGTAGAATGAGCCAAACCTAATCCGATGCCAGAAGGATATTCCCCATCTCAAATGGATAATACTCCACCTCCATTGGAGCCACATGGAAATGCACCAAGAAAAGAACAAATGAGCCCTCTTGAGGAAAAAAACCAAAAAATACTAGGCTCCAAAAATGGCAAGCACAACCCCAAAGCTAGAAGCGACCCGTTAAGGATCAGCAATAAAACCCTACAAAGCCAATGAGATGGCTACCCAAAAAGGGGTAGAGGAGGCCACAAATGTACCAAACAAGTGTGAGACCCCAGGAAAACAACCACCCAAAACAAAGAGAAAAGAAGAAACACAAAAGTAGAGGATCAACAAAGAGGTCAACCCACAAGGAACAAAGTCAACCAACAACACTAACAAAAAGGAAAACAAAGAACATAAGAATTTGTAGGAATGGATAGAACTATGTTAAAAGATGCTAACCTGACTAATATCTATTGGACAGATGTTGTACACACTCTTGTTTGTCTTCTTAACAAGGTATAGATACAAAGACACCTTATGAGTTGTGATTTTGAAATGCACCTACTGTCAAATATTTCAAGATCTTTGTGAGAAAAAATTATATCAAAAGAGATGAAGAAAATCTTGGGAAGTTTGATGCAAGATGTGATGAAGGAATCCTTTTAACATATTCTACTATAAGAAAAGAACTGTGAAGACAGGGTAATCCGGATGAGAAAGAGTAGAGGTAGAAGAGTTTAGATTTGATGAAGTATTTAAAGAGTTTAATCAAGAGATGCTATATCTTTTTCTGATGCAGGAGCATCTTGGGTCTTTGGCAATCCTGCTTAACCAAAAATATGTTTACTTTTGTTCTTTAGCTTGTTTGGAGGCTTCTTGGTGAAGTACTTTGTTACCTTGTTGCTCGGGTATGCTTGTTACAAGTTGCTCCTGTTTCTTGGGTATGCTTGTTCCGAGTTGGTTTCTATTGCTCGGGTTTTCTTGTTCTGAGATGTTTTTTCTGTTGCTCGGGTATGCTTATCCTGGGTCGCTTTCTATTGCTCGGTGATCTCTCTTCCAGATTTGTTGTTGTTGCTCAGTTTGCTTCTTTTGAGTTGTTTATCTTGATCTGGCCGAATTTTACATTTAATTTTTGTGGCGTAATTAATGTGGGGTCTCCAATTGGGATCTGTGTTGACCTAATTCTGGGTCTCTCTTATGGATTTGAGCGCCAACATCTTTGGTGGACTCTTGTATATATTTATTCTTTGTTCTTAGTTTGAGAGGCAGTTTTTAGAAGATAGTAGAATTGGATAGAAGATTATTTATTGAGATCTTGTAAGGCAGGTATGTGGCCTCGCATGTATGGAGATCATTTTGTAATTCACTGAATGTATATGGCCGAAATCGGGAAGGCCTTACAGCCCGGCATATAATGAGTTTGATCAATTAATGAAATATATGATATCTGTTGCTCCTCCCACTCTATGTTTTAGCTTCCACATTGTTGTCTCTGCAAGTTGGTTTGGTAATTGGGAAAGCATTTGTCCCCTCTTACTAACCCTCCTTGCGTCAGGTGGTATCAAAGCATTGGTGAGATCTAAGTTCCTTCTTGTAAACCCTAATCCTAGTTGGTGATATTGTTGTGGGGTGGCAGATTGTGATCTGACCTACAATTGCAGAGGGATTCAAGATGGTTCGTGGGAGAGGAAATGCATATCCAGGTCTAGCTGATATGCTAAGACATATGGCTGCTAGATTGGAAGTTGTTGAGACAGCCCAGCGCAGAGGAAGACATCTTGAGGATGTTAGTGATGATGAAGTTGAAGAAGTTCAAGGTGAAGTTGCACCTGCACCTGTTATGGATCAAGAAGAAGAGAGATTCCTGCGAGCATTAACAAGTTTGAAGTCCATACCTCAATTTAGTCCTCCTAAGTAAAGTGGAAAATTGGATTCTAATGAATTGATTGATTGGATAACTGAGATTGAAAAATACTTTGAATATGAGAATGTATCAGAAGACAAGAAAATTAAGATTGCAAGCACTAAGTTAAAAGGTCATGCATCCTTATGGTGGGAACTTTTGCAATTGGATCAAAACAAGAAGGGTAAAGACAAAATCAAGGTATGGGATAAGATGGTAAACAAATTGAAGGGCAATTTTCTACCTTGTGATTATCAGATTAACCTAAGTAGGCGAATGCAAAGTTTGAAGCAGAAAGATAGATCGGTAAAAGACTATACTGAAGAATTCTACATATTGGACATCAAATCTGGACATGTTGAAGATGAAGTGGAAAGAGTAGCAAGATATCTGAATGGATTGAGAAGTTCCATACAAGATGAGATCAGCTTGGTCAAGATGGAAAGCATTGAGGAAATATATCAATTTGCCCTAAATGTTGAGAAATTGAGCAAAATATATGAACAAAGACAAAGAGGCAGAGCTGGTAGATTCCCTAGATCTAGATCTCATGGTGAAAACAATATATATGAACCAGACAAGTCAATTTCAGACACATCTCAAGACAAAGGAAAGACTGAATGGAAAGGTGGAAGTTCATACCAAGGAAGAGGCAATTACTCCCGAGGTGGTTATAGCAGAAGAGGGTTCTAAGTAACTTGTTACAATTGTGGTGAGGAAGGACATAAATCCTTTCAGTGTACACATGCAAGCAAGAAGGTTGGTAGTAGCAGAAATGCTTTGGTGCAAGAAGAGTTACTAAATGAAGTTGAGAAGGAAGGAAATATCATGATCCGAAGGATACTATGGAGTCAAAATGATAAGCAAGATCATGTCAGGAAAATTTTGTTCAAAACCAAATGCAGAGTTGCAGACAAAGTTTGGAAGGTAATTGTTGATAGTGGAACCTCAGAGAATCTAGCATCTGAGGAAATGGTTACAAAGTTGCAATTGGAAATTATTATGATGATGTGTTGTGTGATATTATGCCAATGGATTATTGTCATATCTTGTTGGGTAGACCTTGGCAATATGATAGACATGCTATACATGATGGAAGATTGAATAGATACTCTATTTGGGTTGATGGCAAGAAACAAGTTTTGTTACCTTTGGTTGAAGAATTTGTTGGTTAGAATTGTGCATCTGTGAAATTTTGTTTGATGGAAGGTAGACAGTTTGTTAAGGATTTGAAAAGGAATGATATATGTTATCCTTTGATTCCTAACAATCTGAGAAAGAATAAAGAAGATGAAATTCCTGCAGAAGTTGAGAAGTTACTCACTAAGTACAAGGAGATCATTTCAGATAATGTACCTAATGGTTTACCACCAATGAGAGATCTCAGTCATTATATGGATCTGATTCCTGGACCTAGTTTATCGAATAAAGAACCACATAGGTTAACACCAACCGAGAATGAAGAGCTTAACCGACAAGTTCATGAATTATTGAACAAAGGTTTTATTCAAGAAAGTTTGAGTCCATGTGCAGTACCAGTTGTGTTAGCACCTAAGAAGAATGGAGAATGGCGAATGTGCACTGATTCCAGAGAAATCAACAAGATCACAGTGAAGTATAGGTTTCCTATACCGAGAATGGATGACATAATGGATTGTTTGAGTGGAGCAAGATATTTTACCAAAATTGATTTGAAGAGTGGATATCATCAGATCAGAATCAGAGAAGGTGATGAATGGAAGACTGCTTTCAAGACAAAGGAAGGCTTGTATGAGTGGTTGGTTATGCCTTTTGGTTTAACTAATGCTCCAAGTACATTTATGAGATTAATGAATGAAGTTTTGAAGAAATTCTTGAATAAATGTGTGATTGTATACTTAGATGATATTCTGATATTCAGTAAGACTAGAGAAGAGTATTTCATGCATATTAGACAAGTGTTGCAGAGATTGAAAGAGGAAAAGATGCTAATAAATCTAAAAATGTGTTCCTTCATGAAAGAAGAACTTGTGTATTTGGGTTTTGTAATTTCAGCTGATGGTTTGAGGATGGATCCTGAGAAGGTTGAAGCTATACTTAGTTGGCCTACACCTAAGAATGTCAATGAGGTAAGATCATTTCATGGATTGGCAAGTTTTTACCGAAAGTTTATTAGAAATTTTAGTTCTATTTGTAATGTTGTCACTGAGACAATGAGAGGAGACAAAAGAGAATTCAAATGGACACATGGAGTTGATAAAAGTTTTGAGACTTTGAAACTAAAGGTTGTTGAATTATCTATGTTAGTATCACCTGATTTCCATAAGGTATTTCAAGTTGAATGTGATGCAAGTGGAAGTGCAATTGGAGCTGTATTGACTCAAGAAGGTAAACATGATGCTTTCTTTAGTGAAAAGTTGAATGATGCTAAGAGGAAATATTATGTCTATGATCAATAATTCTATGCTATTGTTCAAGCCATAAAGAAATGGAGACATTACTTGATGCCAAAAGAATTTGTGTTGTATACTGATCATAAGGCTTTACTGTATGTGGGTAGTCATAATAAGTTAAAGCAGAGACATACGAAATGGGTAGAGTATTTGCAGAGTTTCACATTTGTGATAAAGCATAAGAGTGGAGTTTCTAACAGATTTGTTGATGGATTGAGTAGAAGATCTTTGTTGACAGAAATGAGAATTGAAGTTCATGATTTTGATGATATGAAGAATTTGTATGAAAGTGATCCTGATTTTTTTGAGCAGTGGAGAGTGTGTAGAGCACCTAATTCAAATCAATCAAGTAAGTATGAAGATTATTTCATTCAGGAAGATATGTTGTTGGAAGGTATTCAGTTGTGCATACCGAGAGAATCAATGAGAACTAATTTGATTAAGCAGAAACATATTAGTGGATTGGTTGGTCATTTTGGTATTGATAAGACATTGAGTTTGCTGAAGGAAAGGTATTTTTGGTCTCAGTTGTATAAGGATGTTCATAAATTTGTGAAAAGTTGTGGAGTTTGTCAAGTTGCAAAAGGAGTAAGTCAGAATAATGGATTGCATACACCGATTACTGTTCCTAAGAAACCTTGGAGTAGTATCAGCATGGATTTTGTTCTTGGCATACCAAGGACAGCAAGAGGTAATGATTCCATATTTGTTATTATGGATAGATTTTCAAAGATGACACAATTAATACCATGTAGAAAAACATCAGATGTAGTACATATAGCAGTTATTTTCTTTAAGGAGATTGTCAAATTGCATGGATTACTGAGGAGTATCATCTCTAACTGAGACAGTAAATTTGTAAGCTATTTTTTTGAAAACACTTTGGAAGAAGTTGGATACTGAGTTGAAATATATTTCTACATTTCATCCACAAACTAATGGACAAATAGAAGTTTGGGTAATTTGTTGAGATGCCTAGTTGGAGACACACCAAGTAATTGGGATTTGATGTTGGTACAAGAAGAGTTTGCATACAATAGTTCAGTAAATAGAAGTATTGGAAAGACACCTTTTGAGATTGTTCATGGCACACAATCGAGAGGTATATCAGACTTGAGAGATATTGTTGGAGAAGAGAAAAGAAGTGTTGAAGCAGAGCAATTTGCTAAGTTTATGAAGACCTTGCATGAAGATGTAAAACAGAAGTTAAAGAAAAGAAATAAAAAATACAAGAATAGTGCAGATAGATCAAGAAGACATAAAACATTTGAAGTTGGTGATGCAGTAATGATTCGTTTGAAGAAAGGAAGATTTCCTATTGGAACATATGGAAAATTGAAGACGAAGAAATTTGGTCCTTGCAGAATACTAAGAAGATTTGAAAGTAGAAATGCATATGAAGTGGAATTACCTAATGACATGGATATATCACCTATATTCAATATTTCAGACTTGTATGAATATCATGAGCCTAATGAAGAAGTGACAGTATCGAGTGATTATCCTAAGAAACAGATAGAGGAAGTTGAATAGATCTTGAAATAGAGAGTTAGCAGAAGTACAAAAGGAAAGGAATACATGGAGTATCTGGTAAAGTGGAAAAACAGACCGATTGAGGACTCCTCTTGGATTTCTCAATCTAAGTTGGATTCATTTCAGGTTGGACCTGATACATGATTCGGGGAATCATTTCTTGTAACCCCAGGTGTCTGATCCAAGAGCATCTTGGGTCTTTGGCAATCCTGCTCAACCAAAAATATTTTTACTTTTGTTCTTTAGCTTGTTTGGAGGCTGCTCGGTGAAGTACTATGTTACCCTGTTGCTTGGGTATGCTTGTTTCGAGTTGCTTTCTGTTGGTCGAGTATGCTTGTTTCGAGTTGGTTTTTGTTTCTCGGGTATGCTTGTTCCGAGATGTTTTTTTCTGTTGCTCAAGTATGCTTGTCCCGAGTCTCTTTCTGTTGATCGGTGATCTCTGTTCTCGAGTTGTTGTTGTTGCTCGGTTTGCTGCTTCCGAGTTGTTTATCCTGATCTAGCCAACTTCTACATTTAATTGATGTGGCATAATTAATGTGGGGTTTCTCATTGGGATATGTGTGGACCTAAATCTAGGTCTCTCTTATGGATTTGAGTGTCGACCTCTTTGGTGGGCTCTTGTATATATTTGTTTCTTTGTTCTTAGTTTGAGAGGCAGATTTTAGAAGATAGTAGAGTTGGATAGAAGATTATCTATTGAGATATTGTAAGGCAGGTCTGTGACCTCTCATGTATGAAGATTATTTTGTAATTTACTAAATGTATATGGCCAAAACTGGGAAGGCCTTACAGCTCAGCATGTAATGAGTTTAATCAATTAATGAAATATAGGATATATGTTGCTCCTTCTCCCACTCTGTGTTTTGGCTTCCGCATTATTGTCTCTGCAAGATGGTTTGGTACTTGGGAGAGCCTTTGGCCCCTCTTACTAACCCTCCTTCTATCATTTTCACATCATCATTTCCCTATGCCTACAGGAAAATTGTGTTTTGTTTTGGCAACTTGTGCAAATCTTTGTCTTGCACTAAGGGAATATGTTTTATCCTCCAAGTTATACATCATGGAGCAATGTGTTTCCATGAAAGTGTACCTAAAATAAATATTCTAATAGTTCTCCATATAGTGAGTACATTATCACTTCAAATTTTTCCATATTGGGTTTTCCACCTAAATCTGGTGCTCATGTGTATGTATGTTCGTTGCAATATCTTTCATTGTTGGTTAGTTGGCTTAAAGTTAACTACTAAAGGTGTTTGACAAATTAACTTAAGTTTTTATATGCATGGATACACCCCATGTTCATCATTCAGAGGCGTTCAACAAGAAACAAAGGCGCTACACCCTTCAGTAAACAAGAAAAATTAGTCGCTCAAAACAATGAAGGGAAGAGAAGAGGGGATGAGAGAAAAAGCATCACCATTTCCATCATCCTCTTCCTCAGATCCAACATCCTCGCCTCACAAAACCTCTCCTGCCTCTACCTCCCTTGAATCTAGCTCTCCCGCCTCCACCTCCCTTCAAACTTGCTATCCTGCTCATGCGCTCCTTACAGGCTACTATACATCACCATAAGTTTGTGATGCTACAGTAGTGCTATTGGAGGAAATCCCCAACATCCTACTCCCTTCATGTTTTCTTGATGATGATCAATAAATAAAGTGAACTTTATGATATGTGGGATTGTTTTTGGTTAATTTGTGCAAACCAGTTCAATGTAATCAATGCTTCTATGACAATGTTGATAAAGGGAGTTGCAATCATTGATCTTCTACTATTAGTGATTAGTGAGGATCTTGATTCTATGATTCACATATAGTTTTGACAACATAAATTTCTATCGTTATCTACTACTTAGATGTAGACACCACAGTCTCCCCTCCTTGAAATTCCTTGCCCACAAGAAATCTTAAATTGTTGAGTTAATACCCAAGTCCTAAGGTTGGTAGCATCATTCATTTAGAGTATGATATTGTTCACTAATTCATATTGTCTTCTGAAAACTGTCAAGAAGTAGAGAATTCATATATTGAAGAAAATATTTAGAGGAATGTATTTTGTTGACCTCAAAAACTTTTCTATATTCATCATAGATTGTCTGATGTTCAACAACTTTTGATTCCCAAAATATACCTGGATTCTAAATTAGTCTTAGGAGAGTACCATCATGTTGATGTTGTGTGACTCTGATTTCAACAAACTGATTTGTAGACTCACCATTTTTCACCACACATAGACTCCTAAAGAATATTTGTCATTTATATTTTTTCAAAAGGTATTACTGCCAAACTTATTTTTGATTTGTGTAAGAGATTTCTCCAACCATATGACCACAAACTTAACATATTTCCTCAATAAGTTAAGAGGAAAATCCCAATTAAATGTCCTAGAGTTTGGAAAGAATTTCCATTCACTATGATGGAGGTGGAAATTTGAATTATAATTGTAGGATCTCTTACCATTGGCCTCCTTAAATATAGCAAGGGATCAAAAACCACTTGATCACTAACTAATGTCATCACTGTGGGAAAACGATGGCAATAATAACTCTTTTGTATAAGAGTTATGGATATTGATATAATTGAAATGCTTCTTCTATCAACCAAACTTAACCATCTAATATTTGATTGTTGAGTGAAAGAGAGTAGTATTGGGGATTGTAAAATTTTGTGTCAATTCTTTGAAGAGTAGCCAATGAAAACATCAATAGGAATCACTTTGAAGCTTCAAATGTGTCTCAACTCTTTATTAATGGAGAGTGCATATGGATCACAAATTGTTTGATTGACTTTTGCCTCCACACATGGTTTTGGAGTGACATCGTTATTCGGCACGAAAAGAGGATTGTCATAGGTTACATTAGCTTCTACCTCAAACAAGGGATCATTCACAAGTTGAGTTATTTCTTTAGTGCCAAACTTAGACTTTTATATTTCAAAACCTTCCTTATTTGATTCATTAGGATAATGGTCGTAGGTACTCTAAGTGTAGCTTTGTCTACTAGTTTCTTCAATTCCTCCCTCTCCATGTGGCTCCTTGAAATGTTGGGTGACTAAATGTTGAATTTATTCTTCTTATAGGCTTTGATGACTATTTATAGTTTTTGTTTTTTTCTGAGGTTTCTTAACTTGTAGCTATTAACATTTTAGATGCAATAGCCTTAGAGGACTTCAATATCACTTGTTATTATTTTAGGTTATATGAGTGGGTGTGTGAAATTATTGATGCAATATCATACTTATTTTCATAATTCATCTCTTATTCATCAAAGTGCCCATGTCTTTGCTTGATTTTTTGCAAACTCTCTCTTCCTTGTGAAGCAATCATCTTAACATCTTGAGCCTTCTGATTCCACCATTCACATAGTTGAAGAGTCCTTTCTGCATCCTTGGCACTATCCATTAATGTTCCATGTTCTTTACTTGTCATGGCTTCATAAAAGAGTTTTCTCGTATGTTCATCTGTATCCTTAAATATCAAATTCCTTTGTTTATCTTCTTCAATATGAGTAGATGTGACACATGATGTATCATCTGCTCCACGCTCATTTGAAAAGCTACCCATCTCATCCACAACCATTAACTTGTTAGTGGGTGCCAAGTATTCTGCAGGAGATGAAAGAGAATTGTGCAATTTGTCAATGAAATCTATGCAATTTGTAAAAGATAAGATAGAGTATCTTTTTTGTCTCTGATATGTCAATGATAATTATGCAAGGATGATATCTTCTATATTTAGATATACAATTATGGAGTTTATTATGTTATTCTTGATGTGACAATGTAGATTATGCTACAAGTTACCTCTCAATTGCTTATAATCATTCCTAATATGTTGATGTTAATATGTTGTAAACCTTCAGAATATTCCTTATAGCGAAGAAGCTAAGTTGTTGTTTATGATCTAGACTCTAAAGGTATGCAATGGTCTCCTCAATATCATTTATAACTATTCCAAATATGGCAGTATGAATTATGTTGAAGTCTAGTTTATATCACTGATAGCAATGATGCAATTTGTTGTTTCTGATTGAGTCTTTATAAATGTGTACCATCCTAAAAAAGTAAACACTTACTTTTATACACCTTTTGGGATCATTTTAGCCCTCCTTAGTGTATTTCTTGCATTAGGACCTCATATTGCATTTAATAATATACATAATTTAAATCAAGGTCCTCTTTCTTCCTCCAATATTGCACAAAACTCTAAGTTGGCCCTAATTTATATACATGATTTCTCATTTATCCCTCCAAACACAGAATTCATTTCCCTTTGAGATTTAAATGCATTTACGACTGATTTTCCCGCTTATTTCACCATATTTGCCCCGACCTCCTTAATACTTCTCATGATCCAAGATTTTTGTCTTGATTTTTGCATCTTCGGGTACAAGTTGACCTCGACCTGTACCTAGTAAAGGTCAACCTCGACCTATACCCAGCGAGGTGAATTTTCATTTGCTCTTGAGCTCGATGCAAAGTAATGGCCTTTTCCTACCTAGTGCAGTCGGCCCTTTTGATTTTGATGCCCAAAATCGGTATAAAAGGATGCCTTCTCAATTCATTCGAGGATCTACATACAATGTACAATTACGCATACAACAAGAAACCTCTCTTTAGAACTCAAGTACAAGCATTCAAGAAGTTCAAGCTAGCATCTATCCCTTCATTCAATCAAGCATGCATTTCCTCCCATAAATCTAGCTTCTTGGAGACAAAAGGAGTTGGCCACTAAAGGAGGAGATCTACACTCATTTAAGTCTATGTCTTCCTCTTCAATCCTACATTGAGGAGAAATCCAAGCATCTACTATATGAGGTTTTTTTTTACATGATTTCCTTTTGGTTTTTGAGTTGAGTCAAGGCTATTGCATCAACATAATTGATCACATACATAAACACAATTGCATCTACATTAGTATGATACATTTTCATTGTTAGATTTAATCATTACTACATGTTATCATTTCATTTCCTTTATTTCAATTCAAGGTTAATTCCTAAACGGGGGCTTGACCAAGGCAAGCCCCCTTCCCCACAAAAAATTTCCCTCTTTGATGTGCAGGTGCAGACTCAAATTCACAGATTCAGTTGAAGATCCAAGGACCCTTTTTAGAGAACTTTTCAGATCTACCTTTTATTTCGAGTTCCAACACATAAGGTATAGGTCGAGGTCAACATGTACCCCCTTGTTGTAGAGTTTGTTTCAGTGATAGATTTGGGAAGACAAACTCCAGATTTACAGAGCCCAGTTCCAGTTTTTGGGTCCAGATACAGGTCAAGATCAACTTGTGCCCAAGTGCAATATATACCCTTCAAGTTGATCAGTTCCTGGGGCCTTAAAATTTTCACAGTCTGTAGTCTCCAACTTCTTGATTCTAGATCCATCTTTGTTCTGGTTTCTGACACAGTTCAACAGTCTGTTTGTAGATCTAAACTTGCATCCTCTTATAGTCTTAAAGGTGAGTACATTTCCCTCTTTTTCATTTCATATCACTTACTATATTCCTCCCTTGCATATCATTTATGACTCCTCTTAGGGAAAGGAAGACCAATCCAAGACCCTACATTGTAAAGATCACAAATTGGCACCTTACCTTGGGCTAATCGGGTTTCCTTTGTTTCAAGGTCTTGGATCTTCCTTAATATAGAATATACCTTGGTGAGTGATCTATCCTAGTATTTCTTACCATTTTGTATGTTATAATATGCCAAGGTTGGTAGTGTTAATCTTGATTACTCTCCTTAAATGTATGCAACCAAATCTACCAAAAGGTAACTTCTCAATTGAGTGATCCAATTATGGATGAGTATACATAAAGAAACAATTGATAAAGGTCTTAGTATGTGTATAGTCCTAAAAACTTAGCACCCATAATTGGATGTCTTTAGGACCTATTGGGACCCATTTTAGTAATTTTGATGTATGAATGCCCATTATACTTGATCCATGTGACTTGATTCTTCTTTTCCCGCACCTATTCACCATCCCCGATGTTCCGGTAAAATTTGAGTTGATTTTGCCTGGAACACATCGCCAATGGTGATTTGTTCCTAGGGTTTTGGGCACAAATTTCACTTGAAGCCTTATGTTGGGGTCTTCTTCTGAGGTTTTCAATTGTGGTCGGCCTAGATCAAATTTAAATCCTGAATTTGAGGATTTACCATAAAAGGACCTCTTATCTCCTCATTTTGTATATCATAATCAAGTGCAAGTATTTTGGCAATCAAGTGGTCAAGATTTCAAGAAAGTAAGAGAAATTGAGGATTTGGATTCAAGATTTGAAGGCAAGCATCCAATTAAAGATCTCTGAGTTTCCATTTCTTCAAAATCCATCAAATCAAAGGCAATCTTCTCCAATTGATGCATTTTCTCTATCATGATGGCCAAGTAGAGGAATTTTCAATCAAACAAGAAGATTCATTCATCCTTCTCTCTCTCCTTTACATGTGGTTATCAAGCATATCTACATTCTAGATCTTGGAGTGGCAATCATAGATCTATGCATTTGTGAGGGCATCATTGATCCTACATTACATTACAAGGTCAACTATTTGGATTCCAAGATTATTCAAGCATCTTCATGGATTTGAGCGATAATACATTCGTTCATGAGGGTTTATAGAAGGTAAATCAGCAATTTACCTTTTATATTATTTCCTTTAAGAAATTTCTATCATATTTCAAGGTTGATTCCTAAATAGGGGTTTGACCAAGGCAAACCTCTTTTGCAATACACGAACAGTTGTAGATCTTGAAAAAAAATCATTCGTAAGTGTTGGGAATAGGTCAACTTCCCGTTGTGTTCCTGGGAATAGATCGACTAGCTTCCCTACTCCTGTCATTTTTCACTAAAATTTCTAGGTCAGGTCATTTATGTATTCTAATTTTTGTTTTTGTCTGTTTCAGCTCGATATTAGTTTCTATCAATAAGTTTTAATCATATTTTTAGTGACTTTTCTATTAGATCCACTTAAACACATAATCATTCTCATTTCATATCAATCACGTCTTTAGTGATTATTTGCTTGACTCACCTCTTGGGCCTATTGGGGATAATCTTCCTTCCTAATGTGAAATTCATGAAATTGGGAAGTAATTCACTCAGTTTACTATATGATGCATTACTGCTTATTAGGTCATTTTCCTGAACTTCCTTTTCAAGCTTTTTGCAGAGCTTTAATGGCGGGTTTCTTCGTGTTTCAGAGGGTTTTTGGGTTCTTTTTTTGCGTGATCAAGTTGCAGAGGGGTGTTGAGGCGATGTTTTATTCCCTTTGACTTGCTTCTGTAGATTCAGAATGGTTAGAACAATCGTGGAGCTTCATTGTTTCATTTTTATTTTAAAAATGCCCTAAGTCTTTTATCCCACATTTCTTGTGCATTGAAGAACTTTGATATTTTTATATCCCAGCACTAAATAGTTAAGTACCTAAAAGGTACGAACCTTTTGGCAAACGGAAAGGATGTTTTGGTGGGCCCGTGTCAGAGAATGCTTAGGTGACATGGTTGAGGATTGACAGATGGCGACAGGGCACGATGGCACAGTCCGAGTCACGGAAGGTCCATTCGAATCGTGCAATGGCGTGGGTGTGACATACGGCATGTTTGACAGGTGGAGGGCCAAGTTGGATGGACATGTGGCAGAGATCCCAGTGAGTAAGATGGTGCCATGTAGCAAAGTTGGCAGGATGGTCCGGTGGGATCGGTTAGATGGATCAATTGAGAAGGTGACACATGGCGGAGAATGAAAGGAGCGATGAAGGTAGATCATGATCTAATGGTGTTTCTCCATCGCGTGAAGGAAAGATACAAAGAGGATATGTATCGCGCGGTGGCAAAAATCGTGATGTGTGTCTAGGGAAGTGGTTGGAAGTGTGAGGCCTATGCGCAGGGGCTAAGGGGCAGTTGTTTTGGGGGGCCAATGGAGGGGTGCCACATGGAAGTCAATAGGAATTGATCGTGGTTAAGTAAATTTCCTTTTTACTTATTTCCCAAACGAATAAAGCATATCGACAGCTGTGTTTTAAAAGCTGATAACATTGAAATCTCGGTCGTTGATGTCTTTTTCGGTGCCACTTGTGACCGTTTGAACAGAAATTCAAATTTTTTAAATCTTTTACTACAGGGTTTTCATGCCAAGCGACAGATGTTTTGTCTCAGCACGCCATTAATGCTTTGATATTAATCTTTGGGTCATATTTCCACACCTGTAGAGCCATGTTTGGATGCAGATCTGATAGTGCTAAGCATATTTATGTGTGAAGTGATACAGTTGGGGTTTATGATCAGATTGTTTCTTTTTGGCATTGCCTGGTCTTTTCTTTATTAATGAGGGCATTTCTTGGTGTCATGAATTTGATTTCTTTCTGACATCAAAAGTACTGTATTCACATCCAAGGGAGTTTTCCTGATATTTCCATATCAGATTTGCGTAGGGGAAAGGGAATATTTTAAGGTTCATCTTATTTTTAGAATTGGATATTTGTATTGAATAGTGGTAACCCTAACTCTAAATGGTCGGATGCTTGTTGCATTCATGTTATTATAAAAGGGATTTTCAGGACCATTTAGAGGGGCTGGAGAATTGGGAGAAATATTGAAGAGCATTAGGCTTCCATTTTGTTTCCAGTGTAGGATATAGCAAATGTAATTTAAGATTGTTTCAAGACAGACTTGAAAGTTCTTTCATCTTTTGCATATTGTCATATTGCATATCTCCTTGTCATACTGAATCAGGAATCAGTTTCATCATACTAAATATATGTTTTTCTAAGAATTAAGTCTTTCCTTTGTGTTATTCACTGAGTTGTAAGTTTTCTGACTTACTGTATAAGTTTTGCTCATGCATATGTGTGTTCCTTAGGTATTTGATTTTAGGTCAAACTAATCCCTTTGGACATTACATTGATCCTGTTTAGATATTTATTAGAGGATCTTGTAGTGTGTGATTTTGAGAATTCTTATGTTCGTGGCTTTGAATCTTTGCCCATAAGGTGTTTCAGTTTCAGTATTGTATTTAGGGTTTAGCCCAATGGATAAGGCACTTATTAGAATTAGCATTTCTATTGAGGTACATATATGAATGGTTTGGCTATATATTGTCCCTAAACTTTATATCAAACTCGTTTACAAGTTATTTACAGTTACAGTTGTTCTTCTTATTCCACCTATGGTAGTGAAGAGTCAATGAATGCTAGGTTGGCATTTGGTACTTACTTATCATTCATTTGTTATTCAGAATCCAGAGGTAAAAGGTGTTGTAAAGAGTTGAGTTAGTCTGGATTAGGTGTACCCACCTTGGTTTTGCAGAGCTAGAAGTGAAGAGGGCAGCCTTGTCCCTATAGTTGCTCCAGTTGTCTTGCAGAGCTTCTATACTTGGAACTAACCACTCCTAACATCAGTCTCAAGGCATATTGGTAGCTTTAGATAGCATAACAGTTTTAAACACCAACAAGATGGTGACTCTGCTGGGGACAGTGCAGTAAATTGTCATAACAAGCTAGTATGTTGATCATTGGAAGCGTAGAGTTACTCAAGATTCACCTTTCTCACTGTTTTATCTTGTGAAGTTTTCTATTTTCAATTATTCATATTTTTTAGTGTTGTGATCCCAACTTGTGTTGGGTGGCGAATTTGAGTATCTCTGCAGCAGTGTTGAGTATTAAAAATTATTTTGTCACCCACTTTCCATTATGAGTTATAAAAGTTCTAGGGCTTGGTCAAAGAAACATCCTAAAGATAGGTTGGGGGGTGATGTCCCAACTACATCTAATATTGATCAGCCAAGAAGAATGAAAGACAACATAAGACTCCCTCAAAGTGGGAGGCAAGAGGGGGACATTAGAGAAGGAAGACCAATCCAGCACAGCCAGGAAGGTAATGCATCTGAATATGAAAAGGCTACAGATTTGAGACTAGGTACAAATGAAGATCATAGCTCTCTTGATGAAAGAGAAGAGGAGGAATCAGATACCACCCTCCCAAATTCAGAGGATCTTGATGAAGCGGCTACTGAGAAGAGAAAAGAGATCCAGAGGAGGTTTTCTCTCAAACAACAAAGAGAAAGAGAAAAGGAAGATATCATAAGACAAAAGATTATCACGAATGAGCAATTAAGGAGGCAATTGTTGAACATGGATGCAATGAGTTATCTATATGAGCCTCAGAATAATGAGGAGCCTCTCATTACTCAAGTTGTTGATCATCAAGGCTCTAAAGATAAGGGAAAGCAAGGAATGGCAAGGGTTACAATGAATGAACCAAAAAATCTAAAAGGCTCAGCAAAGCAGATGTCTGAGTCAGACATGGATCTTGAAAGAGATAGAGTTAAAAAGGAGATTATAGATAAAGAACTTGAGAAGGCAGAATTGGAAGCTACTACTTTGGAGATAAAAAAAAAAGGCTTATTTTCTTAGACAAACAACAAGGCATGTTCATCTTGGTGCTGAAGCAGCTGCAACATCAAATACTAAAGCCTCTACTTCTCAAGACAACACTACCTTTCAAGGAAAGTCCACTCATGCATAAAGGTACAAACAATTTTCTTTTCATAATATCCTTGGTTATCCTAATGAAGTTCCAAGTAAACTTAGAGATAAACTTCCCAAATTTGATGGGAATAATGTAATTACATATGAAGAACATTTGAAAAATTTTAACGACATGATGGATGATTGTGACATTGCACATGAGGATGTATTAATGAAGCTTTTTTTTCAGTCTTTAGTAAAGGATGTCAGGGACTGGTTTAGAGGGTTACCCTATAATTCTATAGGGTCAATAGATGAACTAGTTGATTTATTTAAGGAACAATATGGTGATAAGACCAATGAGGGATTCATGTTGATTGAGTTAAACAATATAAAAAATAATCAGAGTCAAGATGTTGCAAAGTTCAACATAAGATTTCAAAGAGCTATGCATAAACTTTTTCAGGTTATGAGACTTGATGAAAGAGTTTGTCTAGCTACTTATCTTAATGCATTTAATTCTAAGAGGGAATACCTCCTAAGAGACAAGAACCCAAGGACTATAAGAGAAGCTTGTAAAATAGCTATCAATATAGAAACTAATACGAGGGTATTCGGAAAATTGGGTAGAAGATATGATGGTAATTTCGTTAAGAAGGAACTGGATAAACCTTCAAATGCTAAGCCTAAGGAGGAGGTCAATATGAAGCAGATTCTAAATGCTATAAAAGATTTAAAACCAGGAGAAAGTAAGAATCCAAGAGCTCCGAATAACAATAGGCAATCCTACAATAATTTCAGTCAGCGGCCTAGAATGCATAATTACACATACAATACCCAATGGAAGGATGGCAAGCCCATTATTTCACAAAGGACAGAGAGACCAAACAAAGATACTCCTGATCCTCTTTAGAGAAATTCAGCTAATATGTGTAGTGGGGATTATTGGTGTGATGAGTGTGAATCTCCCCACAATCCAGATAATTGTGCTATTGCTCAGAAGATGTATCCAAGTCAAGCCCAACAAGAAAGAGAGGATGAAGAAAAGCTATATGATGATGTTGGGAATGCAATGGCTTATGAAGATTTGAAAAGTGAAGAATCTGATGACCAAGGTCAAAGTCAGGAGTTGTCTTCATCAGATGAAGAGGAGTCTGATGATCAAGCTGAGGATCAAGATGTTCTTTCATATGATGAAAAGGAAGCATACATTGATAAAGTAAGGTGTAATGCTATAAGAGAACATGAACCTTTTATGGCCAGAAGACCTTCAGAAGCAGAAAGGGCTAGAATTATAGAAAACTTGGTTGCTCAAGAACAGAGTAAGTATAATCTAAAAAATAGGACAGTTGGTAGTGCAGATGGTACACCAGCTGGTATGTTTATTACAAATACAAAAATGAACCCTAAGCTGACACCAGAAAAAGAAAAAATTGTTGAGAATGTGAAAAAGATAAAGGTGAAAGCAAAGGATAAACCAAGTAGCCCAAGTATTGTTCATAAGATTAAAACAAGGACACCAAAAGTAGGTGTTTCTTCTATTCCAAAAGATGCTAAAGGGATTGAGCCTAGTTTGGCTACTCAAAATGAGGATAGAAGTATTGTTATTACCAAGCAAGACATTATTGATATCAAGTATACTCCTTTTGACATGGGACAATTGATTTCATAGATCACAGTCAGAGTTCCACTTTTAGAAATGATGAGGATTCCTGAACACATGGAGACAGCTTTGACATGGATGAATAGTGTTTCTACCACAAGAGCTTTGAAATCGGAAATGGATGAGAAGAGAAAGAACAGTAAGGAGAAACTTGATACAAAGGGAAAAGAATCAGATGAAATTGTTTCTAAGATCCCTCAAATCTTCCTAAATACTAATCATGTCACTCCTTTAGGAGTTGTGGATCCGTTTTTCTTAACATTAATTATTAATGGTAAGATGCTCAAGAATTGAATTATTGATTCAGGAGCATCCAATACAGTCATGCCTGTAGAAATAATGAAATCAATGGGACTGCAGGTAGATACTCCTCATGGGAGATGTCAAGCAATGGATTCAAGAGAAGTGCATGTTATAGGTACTATTAAGGCTTTGCCTTATACACTTGCTACATTTCCAGAAAAGATACTAACAATGAGTGTTCTAGTAGATGACATCCCACCTCAATATGGAATGTTGTTGTCTAGGAAATGGAGTGCCTCAATGGGAGGGAGTATCCAGTGTGATTTGTCCTTTGCAACATTTGACATAGCTGGTAATAATGCCAAGGTATCTAGAGAACTCAGGACTTCTCACATGATTGAGGAGAATGAAAATGAAGCAATGAATTGTTTCTTGGATACTGACATTAGATCTTTTCAAGTGCAAGACAGTAAAGTTGAGAGGGATGTCAAACATATGTTGATATCAGAGGAAAAAGACAATCTTACAGATAAAATTGATTTATGGACAATGTACTTCGATGGTGCAAATTCAAAAGGAGTCGGTGCAAGAGTCCTACTAATAGCTCCCAGTGGTAAAACATACAAGTTCTCATTTTCTCTGCTATTTACTTGTACTAATAATATTGTAGAATATGAGGCTTTGCTAATAGGACTAAGATTAGTTGCAAGACACAAGATCAGATGTACTAGAGTCATTTGGGACTCTGAGTTGGTGGTCTCTCAAATACGATCTAGGTATGCTTCAAAGAATCAAAGGATAAAACAGTATAGCAATGTTGTTTGGGATGAAATTGAAAACTTTGATGCATTTGGCATTGAATGGATGAACAGAAGTCAGAACAAGATGGCAGATCTGTTGGCTAATATTGCCTTGAGGTCTGAAGACATTCCTTTTGTAGGAATTTCTAGTATAGAGATTCAATCTAGACCATCCATTCCAAACAATGTTGAAAGTTAGTAGGTCTTTGATGATGTCATGGATATTTTGAGATTCCTATTTTGTGAATCAAACTTTGGTGATAAAGAGATGGACATTACTGGTTTTGTGGAGACCATAGATGGGAAAGATAATATTCTTGGAAGGGAAATTCTCCAATTAAAGTCAAATAAGGTACCCAAAGGTTTATTTGTACTTGAGAGAGCCTTTGATAACAAAGACAAGTCTTTATCAGCAAGCATGGTCAGCAAACCTGAAGACTTGGAGGAGATAAACTTAGGAACCAATCAAAATCCTAAAAGGGTATATATTGATAAGAAGTTCTCCCCTAAGCTTAGAAATTCACTGGTAAATCTTCTTAGGAAATATAGACATATTTTTGCATGGTCTTATGATGATTTAAAAGCATATAAAGAGGATTTATTTCAGCATGAGATTCCATTAAAAGAAGGCACTAAGCCTTTCAGACGGAAGTTAAGACCTGTTAATCCCACTCTAGCACTCAAGATGCAAGATGAGTTAAAAAATATTAGGGATGTTGGAATTATAAAACCAATAAGGCATTCAACTTGGGTATCCAATTTGGTACCAGTAAGAAAGAAAAATGGAGATATCAGATTATGTGTAGACTTTAGAAATCTAAATGTTAATTCTTGAAGGACAATTATGGATTGCCCAACATGGAAGCAATGTTGCAAAGAGTCACAGGGTCTGAGATGATGTCTATGTTGGATGACTTTTCAGGATATAATCAGGTCAAGGTCAAGGAATCTGAGCAGATCAAGACTGCATTCACTACACCCTGGGGAACTTATGTGTATGTCAGGATGCCCTTTCTTTGACAAATGCTGGAGCTACTTTTCAAAGAGCCATGGATGTGGCATTTGCAGATTTTATAAACAATGTTTTGGTCATCTATCAAGATCATCTTACTTCCTACTCATCAAAACAAGATCAACACTATGATCATCTTGAAAAAGATCTTTGTCAGAGCCCTAGAGTATGGGGTTTCCTTTAACCCAAAGAAATGTGTTTTTGGGGTGACAGAGGGAAAGCTTTTAGGACACATTGTCTCTAAAGATGGAGTTGGAATTGACCTTGAAAGGGTAAGTGCAATTGATAAAGTCCCTCAACCCAAAAATGTCAAGGGCATTCAGTATTTCTTTGGACAAGTGAACTTTTTGAGGAGGTTTGTTACTAATTTTGCAGAGACTAGTTTGTCAATCTCAAAGATGATGAAGAAAGGATCCAAAGTGGAATGGACTCAAGAGGCATGTAAGGCTTTCTCAGATATCAAGCAAGCTATTAAAGATGCCCCTATTTTGAGAACCCATGATTATACCAAGCCACTTTAGACTTTCTCCTTTGCTTCCTATAATATTGTTGTTGCAGTATTATTACAGAAGAATTTAAAAGGCTATTAACAACCTATTTATTTTTTTAGTAAGTCCTTGCAGGCAGCAGAACTGAAATATGATATTATGGAGAAACAGGCCTTTGCTTTGGTCAAAGTTGTGAAAGCATTCAGATGTTATTTAGTAGGAGCAACCATAGTTGCTTCTGTGCCAAGTGTTGTTGTGAGAGACATTTTAGTTCAACAAGAGGTCTCAGGAAGGAGATGCATATGGATCAACAAGATCCAAGAGTTTAATATTGACATCCATATTACTAAGTTGGTGAGGGATCTAGGACTTGCTAAAATCATGGCCCAAAGAAATTTGGATGCAAATCATATTGATATGCTAGAAGAAGAGCAGAGACCTTATATTTGTGATATGGATTGTTCTGATTGGTACAAAGACATCATTGGATACTTGGAAAAGATGGTATTTCCCCCTGACATGAATGATAATAAAAGGAGAATAATCAACTTGCATGCTCTGAAATATGCAATAGTTCAAGGACAATTATGGTGGAGGAGCAATGAAGGAGTGTTGCTCAAATGTGTAGATCATGACAGGTCTGATGATCTATTGAAAGAAATGCATGATGGTATATGTGGTTATCATTACATGGCTAAGACTACTGCCCATAAGATTATCAGATCTGGTTTTTGGTGGCCAACAATGTTCAACGATGCTCACCAATATGTTAGAAAATGTGATGCTTGTCAGAGATTTTTAGGCAAGTTAAAGTTTGGTGGGAATCTTTCCTTGAAGCCAGTTACAGTTGAGGCACCTTTTCAGAAATGGGGAATGGATTTCATCGGAGAGATCCCTAATAAATCTAGAGGAGGTCATTCATGGATCCTAGTGGCAACTGATTATTTTACCAAGTAGGTGGAAGCAATTCCAACTAGAAGAGCCACAAGTAGGGTTCTGATTGATTTTGTAATGCAAAATATGTTGACTATATTTGGTTGTCCAAAAACCATTGTGGTAGACAATGCTATGTGTTTTTGATTACAGTAATTCATTAATTTTTGTCAGCACTATGGGATTTAGATTTTTTATTCTTCCCCATATCACCCCCAAGGAAATGGTCAGGTTGAATCCAGTAACAAGAGCTTGATAAAGATTATCAAGAGAGTGTTGGATGGAAGCATGAAGGCCTGGGATTCCAAATTGCAACTTTCTCTATGGGCAGACAGAGTAATAGTAAAGAAGGCTATTGGATGTGCACCTTTTGACTTAGTGTATGGTATACATGCCAGATTACCCAAGAATAACTTATTGCAAATGTATAAATTCATCCAGGCATATGATTATTGTTAATTTTTAGATCAGAATATGTGGCTTTTAAATTTTCTTATATAACCTCAATATATGTAAGATATTTAATCACAATATATATATTTATTACTGATGTAATAATAGATATATATAAATATGTTAATATCAATATTCTACAGATTGGATAAGTGAGACTCGCATTTATTTGTTCTATATGCTTATCTTATTACCTATCACAAAATGACTATATATGTGAGACATATCATTATACAGACATGTCTCCTTAAGGAGACATGGCTCTATAATGCCATGTCTTTTCATAACACATATTTATCAACCGATTACTAGTATCGGTGTTTTTAGCAAAATAAACAAATATATAATAAAGTGCACCTGTAATATACTGCACGCGATACACATTAGTTAGGGTATATTATTACCCCGCGAGAGCATTGTGAATGGCCCATACAAATCCGTGTTTGTAACCGATGCATAAGCATTGTTTAATATAACCGATACACATTGGTTTTGATATGATAACCATTATCAATACAAACCACCATTTAATTAAACCAATATTAATCAGTATGCAATGTGAGTATTAATATTATTTATTTTAGCAATTAATATGCATGTTAATATATATGATAATATCATTATTATTATATATATTAATATGTATATATAATGTAGAATATTATCTCATATTGTTTTATCAAAATAATAAATTCAATGATGTTTATTTAATTCAATATTTTAAATAAATAATGTTAAACATGTATATTAATATATATAGTAGTAATATCCATTATATATATATTAATATATTATTTATTTATTTTCTCATCATTTTATCTGATCGAAGCTATAAACATCAACACTCCCTCTTAGCTAGGGAAGATAAAAAAACACATCAATCTAAAAGAGCAATACAGTGTTAATTCTGCAATTTTATTTTGATATCACATTACTGTGATGTTAGAGATATGGACTGCCTAGAAATATCAAGTCTCATGATATTCACCATATCTCATAGATTTATAAATATCATCTCATGATATTGGGATTTTTTGTCACAGAATATCAAGTCGCATGATATTCTCCAAATACTCAGAGTAATGGCCTACCAACATCAAGTCACATGATGTCCACCAAATACTCAAAAGTCTACAAAGATATCATATAAAGATATCGGGAGCATTGGCCTGCAAAATATCAAGTCACATGATATTCACCAAGTGCTCAGAGTAACGGCCTACCAACATCAATTCAACATGATGTCCACCGAGTACTCAAAAGTTTACAAAGATATCATATCATGATATCGGGAGCATCGGCCTGCAGAATATCAAGTCGCATGATATTCACCAAGTGCTCAGAGTAAAGGCCTACCAACATCAAGTCAACATGATGTCCACCAAGTACTCAAAAAAATGTCCATAGGTAATGTGCACTTACCATAAGAACATTCACATATTTTATTATGATCCGTTTCAGCCATCACAAGATGTCCATCACAATAGAAGATGTCATCTATCATGATCTGTTTCAGCCATCACAAAATGTCTATCACAATAAAAGATCAAGTTATTGTAAGATCGCCACCTTATAATAACTTTAACAAATACAAGTGATAATCATTTGGAAGTCATCACTTCCTCATGGTTTATATAGGGCCCAAAAAATAACATAAATATTTTCATTAATACAATAATCAATGATTACAATTATATCAAGTTTACCTCAGAAGTGTTCCACCTTCATCAGTGAACTCCCTCTTAATCACAAGATATCATAAGTTCTTTACAATACAAGTTTCTCTGAATGCAAATCTGAATTACTGGTTTCAGCAAGGGAAACTTGAATTTTAAGCCTGTCGAGACATTTAAATGCAGTGTGACCATATTTGTCGCATCTATAACATTGTATTGTAGAGAGACCTCTAGATTTCTTGAACGACTGTTTACCATTAGAGTTCTTGCCCTTTTTCCTTTTCAATTTAGCATTGAGTATCTGAATGTATTCATTTGTGGGTTCCATCTTGATTACTCTAGATGTTAGATTACATTCTTCTTGAATGCAGTCAGCTTTTAGTCGATCAAACTTGGAAAGTTTGGAGCGAGCACTAATTCCTTGTCTGAAGTTTTCCCATGACATAGGAAGTCCATTTAGAGTTACCATAGTCAACTCTTTACTATCATAGATGTGACCAATTGTTGAGAGTTGATTTCTTAAT
>MU226181.1:1079827-1111303 GCA_018584345.1 Thuja plicata | reverse complement strand
ATAAAGTATGAGTTGATAGTCTCTCCTTTATTCATTTTAATATTAGAGAGTTGATTTTTAAGAGTAAGAATTCTGCTAGTGTTGTTGATCTCATACATATTTTTAAGAGCTTTGAACATTTCATATGAGGAGTCTAGCTTTGTGATAATAGGTAGTAGATGATCTTTTACTCCATCAACTAATAGCTCCATTGCTCTGGTATTGTCCTTTTCCCATTTGTTCTCCTTGTCATTCTCATTAGATTTAGGAGGATTTTCTACAATTGATTTTAATTCATTCTTTCTTAGTATTAGCATCATTCGTAGTTTCCAAGATTCAAAATTTGAAGCACCTTCAAGTCTGTCTTTGAATCTGATTCCATTTGCCATTTTGTAGACACAAGATTTTCAAAATAAAAAAATCTGATTTTAATCTTTCTTCAATCCAATCGGATCTTCCTTCAAGCAGTTAGGCTTTATAGAAGGAACCTGGCTCTGATACCATTTTAATTTTTAGATCAGAATATGTGGCTTTTAAATTTTCTTATATAACCTCAATATATGTAAGATATTTAATCACAATATATATATTTATTACTGATGTAATAATAGATATATATAAATATGTTAATATCAATATTCTGCTGATTGGATAAGTGAGACTCGCATTTATTTGTTGTATATGCTTATCTTATTACCTATCACAAAATGACTATATATATGTGAGACATATCATTATAGAGACATGTCTCCTTAAGGAGACATGGCTTTATAATGCCATGTCTTTTCATAACACATATTTATCAACCGATTAGTAGTATCGGTGTTTTCAGTAAAATAAACAAATATATAATAAAGTGCACCCGTAATATACTACACGCGATACACATTAGTTAGGGTATATTAATTCATAATATACTGTACGCGATACACATTAGTTAGGATATATTATTACCCCGCGAGAGCATTGTGAATGACCCATACAAATCGGTGTTTGTAACCGATGCATAAACATTGTTTAATATAACCGATACACATCGGTTTTGATATGATAACCATTATCGATACAAACCACAATTTAATTAAACCGATATTAATCGGTATGCAATGTGAGTATTAATATTATTTATTTTATCAATTGATATATATGATAATATCATTATTATTATATATATTAATATGTATATATAATGTAGAATATTATCTCATATTGTTTTATCAAAATAATAAATTCAATGATGTTTATTTAATTCAATATTATAAATAAATAATGCTAAACATGTATATTAATATATATAGTAGTAATATCCATTATATATATATATATTTTTTCATCATTTTATCTGATCGAAGCTATAAACATCAACAATAATGACCTAGAAGATGATATGAGGATTAGGTTGGAGGATTTGCTACAACTTGATGAGTCAAGAAGGGAAGCACATGACAAAAATATCAAATTGCAATTACAATGCAAGAATCTATTTGACAAGAGAACTACTGCTAGGAACTTTGAGGCTGATGACATAGTTTTAATGTGGAATGCCAGAACAGAAGACAAAGGAAAACATGCCAAATTTGATCCTATCTGGTTGGGACCATACATAGTTCATAGCAGGTGGGGTTATGATTCGTATATGTTGAAAGACTTAACAGGAAACATTCTGGAATTGTCGGTTTATGAGCAATTTTTGAAGTTCTACTTTTCTTAAAAAGAAAAGAATCCATGAACAGGAGGGTTTGTATATATTCTTTTCATCTTTTCTATTGTTGGTCAGGTTTTCTTTCCAGTATGTGGTCTGCTTTATCTCAGAGACTTGGAACCTTGCGATGCCTACAAGAGGCATACATCCCCAATCTGAGCCATTGTTAGGTCGTTTTCCTGAACTTCCTTTTAAAGCTTTTTGCATAGCTTTAATGGTGGTTTTCTTAGTGTTTCAAAGGTTTTTGGGGTTCTTGTTTTGCGTGATCAGGTTGCAGAGGGGTGTTGAGGCGATGTTTTGTTCCCTTTGACTTGCTTCTGTGGATTCAGAATGGTTAGATGGTTAGAATAGTCGTGGAGCTTCACTATTTCATGTTTGTTTGAAAAATTCCCTAAGTCTTTTATCCCACATTTGTTGTGCATTGAAGAACTTCGATATTTTTATATCTCAGCACTAAATAGTTAAGTGCCTAAAAGGCACGCACCTTTCGGCAAACAGTCTAGCAGACAAACGGTAACGTAGGAGGTCAAGAGGCGAACAGAAAGGATGTTTTCGTGGGCCCGTGTCAGAGAATGTTCAGGTGACGTGGTTGAGGATTGATAGATGGCGGCAGGGCGCAATGGCGCAGTCTAAGTCACAGCAGGTCCAGTCGAATCGCGCAATGGCGCAGGTGTGATATATGGAAGGTTTGACAGGTGGCGGGCTAGGTTGGATGGACATGCGGAAGAGACCCCAGCAAGTAAGATGGTGCCACATGGCATGGTTGGAGGGATGGTCTAGAGGGATCGGTTAGATGGATCAAGTGAGAAGGTGACGCGAGGTGGCGAATGAAAGGAGTGATGAAGGTAGATCATGATCCGACGATGTTTTGCCATCGGGTGAAGGAAAGATGCAGGGAGGATATGCATTGTGCGATGGCAAAAATTGTCAGGCGTATCCAGGGTAGTGGTAGCAAGTGTGGGGCCTATGCGCAGGGGCTAAGGGGCAGGTGTTTTGGGGGCTAATAGAGGGGTGCCACGTGGAAGTCAATAGGAATTGACCGTGGTTAAGTAAATTTCCTTTTTACTTATTTCCCAAATGACTAAAGCATATCGACGGTTTTGTTTTAAAAGCCGATAAAGTTGAAATCTCAACCATTGATGTCTTTTTCGGTGCCACTTGTGACCATTTGAACAGAAATTCAAATTTTTTAAATCTTTTACTGCAGGGTTTTCATGCCAAGCGAAAGATGTTGTCTCAGCGCGCCATTAATGCTTTGATCTGATCTTTGGGATGTATTTCCACACCTGTAGAGCCATGTTTGGATGGAGATCTGATAGTGCTAAGCATATTTATGTGTGAAGTGATACAATTGGGGTTTATGATCAGATTTTTTCTTCTTGGTGTCACCTGGTCACTGGTCTTTTCTTCATTAATGAGGGCATTTCTTGGTGTCATGAATTTGATTTCTTTCCGACATCAGAAGTACTGTATTCACATCCAAGGGAGTTTTCCTGATATTTCCATATCAGATTTGCATAGGGGAAAGGGAAGATTTTAGGGTTTCATTTTGTTTTCATAATTGGATATTTGTATTGAATAGTGGTAACCCTAACCCTAAATGGTCGGATGCTTGTTGCATTCCAATTATTATAAAAGGGATTTTCAGGACCATTTAAAGGTGCTGGAGAATCGGGAGAAATATTGAAGAGCATTAGGCTTCTATTTTGTTTCTAGTCTAGGATATAGCAAATGTAATTTCAGATTGTGTCAATACAGAATTTAAAGTTCTTTCATCATTTGCATATTGTCATATTGCATATCTCCTTCTCATACTGAATCAGGAATCAATTTCATCATACTTAATATATGTTTTTCTAAGAATTAAGTCTCTCCTTTGTGTTATTCACTGAGTTGTAAGTTTTCTGACTTACTATATAAGTTTTGATCATGCATATGTATTTTTCTTAGGTTTTTGATTTTAGGTCAAACTAATTCCTTTGCACATTACATTGATTCTGTTTGGATATCTATTAGAGGATCTTGTAGTGTGTGATTTTGAGAATTCTTATGTTCATGGATTTAAATCTTTTCCCATAAGGTGCTTCAGTTTCAATGTTGTATTTAGGATTTAGCCTAATGGATAAGGCACTAATCTAGAATTAGTATTTCTGTTGAGGTAAATATCTGAATGGTTTGGCTATATTCTGTCCATAAACTTTATATCAAACTCATTTACAAGTTCTTTGCAAGTACAGTTGTTCTTCTTATTCCACCCATGGTAGTGAAGAGTCAATGAATGCTAGCTAGGTTGGCATTTAGTACTTACTTACCATTCATCTGTTGTTAAAAATCTAGAGGTAAACTATGTTGTAAAGAGCTGAGTTAGTCTGGATTAGGTGTACCCACCTTGGTTTTGCAGAGCTAGAAGTGAAGAGGGTAGTCTTGTCCCTATAGTTGGTCCAGTTGTCTTGCAAAGCTTCTATACTTGGAACTAACAACTCCTAACATCACTCTCAAGGCATATTGGAAGCTTTAGATAGCATAACAGTTTTAAACACCAACACTGCTCTCCCCATTTTCTTATTGTACATTTTGGCGAGCCCAACTTATAACATTTTCATTCTTATTTTGGTGTTAGATTCTCTTTATGTGCTTATAGGTTCTTCTATTGTACATTTTGATGAACCGGACTTGTAACATTTTCATTCTGATTTTGGTAGTTATATCCTCTTTGTATAATCTTATTTGTATGCTTCTTTATATCTAGATCTACTTGTGCACGCATTATATTTTTCAATTTGATAATTAGATGTGTCTTTCATAAAAAATCTTTGCTTCGATTGTATATCTCTTTCAATTCTCACAATTGCATTAGATCTATATCTTTCCTTCCATTCCCTTGTTGGTCCAAGGCACCCTCATGTGATCAAGTTACTTGGCAGATAGATGATTAAAGAAATAAAGGTTTGGAACCAGTAGAAGCACACATGATGTACTCAATGACCCATTTGTAAGGCTAATGGGCTCTAAGGTGTTTTATAAACCTAGAGTCCTATTAGACCAAAGTGTATATAAAGGATTGTAACAAGGTCTTTACATGGTTTCGTTGTAGGTCTAGGCATAAATTATGTCTTTGAAAGGCTTACAAGAGCCTGCAAACTCATTTCGGAGCATTAGGACATAAATTGTTAAAATGCATAAAAAGGTGTAAATGTTGTCAAGCAACATTTAAAAGTTGTTATCCAATGTTTGAAAAGTTGCTCAAGAAGTTGCAATTTGGCATCTAACGGCCACAACCATTTGAAAAATAGTTGTAGTTGTTGCGAAGGGTCTATTTAGGTCCCTTTAGACCAAAAAAGAATGGTTGTTGATGTATGTACGGAGTTTGGTGGAATTTGAATGAATAAACTCTGATTTTGTTAATAACCTCTCTGATTTTTGTACAGTACGTTTGGTTGGTGATTGAATTTCATGAAATTTTGAAGGATTTGCATAGGGTTGTGTGTTGTGGTTCTTATGCAACTAGTTTTATTCAATTTGGTGAGGTTTAGTGCAAGTTTTGAGTCATTTGGTAAAACCAATCCAGGAAACCCTTGCTTATACGATCTAATGAAAGATGGAGCTTTAACTTGCAATCCCACTGTAGGAATTCCATGGCTCTTGGTGGAATGCAATTTAGGGAGGTGTACTTTAAGATTCTTGAAGGGCGGGATCAGGAAGCACGGTTTGGTCTTTTTCCCACCGAGCTCTAGGCTAAACAAGCCCATGTGTTTAGTCTAAAAATGAGAAGAACGATGAGACAGTCATACTAAGGAGTGAATGGAACCAATTGAATGGTGGAAAGAGTGTATTTGACGGTAGTAAAATACATCCAAGCTTTTGTTTTGGTTCTGTGAACCCATTCCTAAGGACCTACTTTAGAAACCAGACCTAATTAGGCATATTAGGTCTGCGTCCATTTGTAAGTGTTTGGGGGTGCAAGAACAAAGTCAAGACCCAATCTCTTGGAGTTTATCTAAGGCCCAAAAAGGGTATCTAAAACCATAAATGGTTTAAGGGGTTCTTTGAATAATTTTAGAGTTGTCCTTGAAAAGCCAAGTTCTTAGGGCTACTAGCCACTAGGACATTTTTGTGTTTTATGACCTCAACATTTGAATGAAGTGTTAAAACTTGTTCAGAGGATCAAGGTAAGGCATCCTAAGGGAGACGAACTCTTATCACTCCCTAGAAGTCTTAAATTCATGATTGTGTGTGGTATAGGTGAATTAAGAGTCTTAGTTGAAGGATTGGCTTAGAAATTGAGTCAAAAGAGTGAAGAATCAATTGTTGGGTTGTGACATTCTTCTCCTTGCATACTCTGCATCAAGTGGTATCGGAGCACTAGGAGCATCCTTAGGGAAAAGGATTTGGGAATGGCAAATAGAACAGAAGGTGGAGATAGTGAGGAGATCCCTGCAAGGATCACCAACATGGAACTTGCCAAGATAATGAGAGAGCACATGGCAGAAAGTAGGAAGATGCAGGCATAAATAGAGAGATTGAATGACAAGGTAGATAGAAGGGATGGAGAAGACTCTAGAGGAGAAGAAGATGGGGATGAAGACAGTACCTACATATCAGAGACCCTTCATTAAAGCCCTTGATAGGTTAGGGAATAAGGAGAGAAAAGAGAACCTACTTGTGTTCACTGCGAAGATGAATCCTGAGAAAGTTATCGATTGGCTAGAAGTGTTGGAAAATCACTTTGAATGTGATGATGTGCCTGAGAATCAAAAGGTGAAGACTGCCAAATCAAGGATGAAGGGCATTGCCCTTAGTTGGTGGAACTTCTTGCAAAATGAGAGAGTGGAGGAAGGAAAGAATCCTATCTCTTCATGGAAGAGGATGGTTGCAGAAGTAAAGAAGAACTTTGTGCGTGAAGATTATGAAGGGGTGATGCATCAAAAGTTACAAAATTTAAGACAAAATGATTTGGATGTAGGTCCACACGGAGGAGTTTCATAGGATGACCCTTAGGGAAAGGATACCTAAAAGTGAGAAGCAGAAGTTGGCAAGGTATCTGAATGGCCTCAGATACAATATTCAAGATGAACTCGGTCTCTTCTATCCTGAGATAGTTTACAAGTGCTTTCAAATGGCAGTAAGGATTGAAGAAAAATAGAAGAGAAAGGGAGACTAGCATAATAGAGGTAGAGGAGGAAATTTCAGAGAAAGAGGTAGATTTGGTGGAAGGGGAGCATATCCTAGGCCACAAGGAGAGTCAAGTAACCAAGACCAAGAAGGAGAATCAAGCCACAAAGGCAACTTTAGAGGAAGAAGGTTCAATAGAAGAGGAAGATTTGGGGGTAGAGGATCAAATGTATTCACTGGCAGATATTTCACATGCAATCAAGTTGGCCACCAATTTTTTAGATGCCCTAAGAAGCTAGGGTCAAACAGTCAAGGGGGAGAAAGAAGAATCCATTTGGCTCGAGAAGAAGACAATAACAGTGTACACTCAACCTCAAGACCTATCGATCCAAAGCAAGGGGAGTGCCTAATGTTCAATATGACCCTCTTGAAAGTGTCAATTGCAAAGGAGCCTCCATAGAGAAAATCCTTATTCAAAACTACATGTAAGGTAAGTGGAAAGGTATGCAAAGTTATTGTGGATTCAGGGTCAACTGATAATCTTGCATCAATAGAGATGGTAAATAAGCTTGGGTTGAAGAAATTTCCTCATCCTGGTTAAACAAAGAACAACAAGCCTTGATAAATTAACAAGTTTGGGTAGAGTTCCAAATAGGTGAGTATAGGGATAGAATACTGTGTCATGTGACTAAGATGGATGCTTGTCATTTGCTCATAGGGAGACCCTAGCAGTATGATATGAGTGCACAATATGATCGTAAGAAAAATGTTTACTTTGTGACCAAGAATCGTGTGAGTTACACTATGTCCCCACTCCCTAATGATGGTAAGGATAAGCACATTGTGACTAGTGTCATGTTGGTAGATGAAACGAAATTCATGAAGACCCTCAAAGAGAAGGATACCCCATGTTTTTGCCTAGTAATGAAGCCCAAAGATGTGGTGAAGAATAAGTCTGAGAACAAGATACAAGAAAGGAGTGTAGGTCCCAAAGAGGTACAAGAATTATTGGACAGATACAAGGCAGGAGCTGCAGGAAGCATACAAGAAACATTGCCACCCTACAGAGATGTTAGTCATTGTACAAACCTTACCTAGTTTTACATTACCCAACAAATCAGCCTACAAGATGACCCCAGATCAGATTGAAGAAATTGCAAGGCAAATACAAGAGTTTCTAGATAAAGGATTCATAAGAAAAAGTACAAGTCCTTGTATTGTCCTTGCAGTTTTGGCACCAAAGAAGGAAATGACATGGAGATTGTGTACAGACTCCAGAGCCATAAACAAGATTACAATCAGGTATAGGTTCCCATGCCTTAGATAGAAGATTTGACGGATTGCCTAGGAGGAGCCAAGTATTATTCTAAGGTAGATTTGAAGAGTGGTTACAACCAAATCAGGATAAGAGAGGGGATGAGTGGAAAATTGCTTTCAAAACAAATGAAGGCCTCTATGAGTGGTTGGTTATGCCATTTGGCCTTTCTAATGCCCCTAGTACATTCATGAGGCTCATGAATGAAGTCCTAAAACCTTTTATAAATCATTTTGTTGTAGTATATTTGGATGATATATTGATTTTTAGCAAAGATAAGGGTGAGCATCTAATGCATTTGGATTTGGTGTTGAAAAGGTTGAATGAGGGACAGTTAAAGATAAATTTGGAAAAGTGTGTCTTCTTGCAGGAAGAATTGGTGTTTCTTGGCTTTGTGATCTCCAAGGGCAGTCTCAAAATGGATCCCTCCAAGGTGGAAGCAACCCTTGATTGGCCAACCCCTAGAAATGCAAGTGAGGTAAAAAGTTCCCATGGTATTGCAAGCTTTTATAGGAAATTTACTAAGAACTTTAGTGGTGTATGTGCACCCATGATTGACACCATAAAAAGGATTGTAAAGGATTGTAATGAGGTCTTTAAGTGGTTTGAATGTAGGTCTAGATAAATTATGTCTTTGAAAGGCTTACAAGAACCTACAAACTCATTTGGTAGTATTAGGACATAAATTGTCAAAATGCATAAAAGGGTATAAATGTTGTCAAGCAACATTTAAAGGTTTTTTTTTTAGGCAAAAGCAGATATACCACTATATATATTAATAATTTAAGGACTGGTTCGAGAGCTCAACCGGGAAAGAACCAGTAAGAAAACCCGACATCATTGCTCATTAAAAAAATATATACTCTTACTAGAATGCCCTACCAATTACTAGTTATGTCACTATACATTGACATTGATATACAAAATGATGTTCACTAAACACCATCATCGCTCAAAAGCATATGATACCAAAATGTTTATCATCCTTTAATATTTCCCACTATATTCCCGATGATTGTTGAACATCATATACATTGACACCTATATTTCATACCACTTCCAAGTCCAAATTTGCAGACCTGCCATGCAGGTTTACCTTTAATTACATGGACATCACATACATCGACACCTATACTTCGTACCATTCCAAGCCAAAATTTGCAGACCGGCCATGTGGGCTTTGCCTTACTCCATTGCATCGGGTTCATGTGGCTCTGAGTCTGGTTGTGTTTTTGGTGACCATCCCAAATTTTCAGCAATCCAGCCTTGAGCACTTTGAGCCTGTGTGTTGTTGTCCCATCCCATCCCCTGGGTATCTTCTTTCCATGCATCTTGTGTCGCCTCACTCTCAGCACATCCCCAATCCTCTTCGCTCTGCTCATGTCTGTGTGTTATGGAAGCCGTGTGTACGTGGGAGTGTGTAAGTTGAACAATAGGTGTTGACTGCGGTAGATAATTTGGTCTGTCCAACAATTTGAGCAACGCGTCCACAACCATATATTCTTTTTCCTCCCATGCGAATCCCATAACCGACCCTGTTTCTTGCATTGCATCTTTGAGATGTCGAGGGTTCTACTCTTCCAGCGATCTTTTTGTATTATCATAAATAACCATGCAGGCATGGTTCGAAAGCAGAAGCTCTCATGTAAACAAGCCACCCACCATTGCATTCCCAGTCCATAAATCATATCTTTACATTTCTTTTTGCAGCTTCTTTTCTTCCCAATAATGGCTTTGGACAACTTTAAGAGCCAAGAGTTCCAATAATTGAACCGACTGTAACAAATCCATAGCATTGGAAAGAAAAATGGAAACAATATGTGATGGGTAAAGAAATTGCTTTCTTCTTGGCTCTAGATTTTTGTACCCTATGATCTTTTTTATGGCTGCCCAAATAATGTCAGAATGTGCCACGAACATACCTTCCAACACAGAGTCATCAATGTTGCACGGGAGGACCTCTTCATCTTCAACATATGAGATGTGAATTCTATAGTTTTGGGGGAGAATTTCGGCATGATAACTGGCACATTGCTCACATTGTGCGCATACCACATCTTGCGAAGCCATTACCAGTCCTTGTCGGATGCAAATGAGCTAATCTCTTCCAAACTGTGTTGATTTAGATGTATGTGCTTGTATTTATAAGAATTGAAAGGGGATTCATTTGCAAATATGTCGTGGCTCGTGCGGAATCATTTATATTTACTATCCATGCCCTAAATGGATTTAAATTTTTCCACGCGTCCGTCTTCCATGTGAGTTTTTGAATGCAGCGACCACCATTGTGTTATGTCATTAATTGCTTGTACTTTGCATGGTAAGTAATGTGCTCTTCGCTGTCACTCGATGCCGAGAGATTTATGTCAAGATCTATCCCTTACTTGCAATCTGCAATGAAATTTCTATTCCCACATGGAATTCTGTCAATTATCAATGAATATTAACTTTGAATCATTTCTCAGCGGATACTACTTATACCTTCATCATTGAATAGTATAGATACGCAATGTGCTAACGATCTCAGGAGGGTGCGATATCATATGGCATATGATGTCATTGTATTCTTTCTTAATGCGGTTATGATAATGAATCAATTAATTCCTCATGTCAATTGTTTGTTATTTTATTTTAGTTGATCGGTTTGTCTAAACCCACCAACCTATGTAATTCGTGCAATTCTTCTGGGATCTCATTTGGGGTTCTAGCCGTTATATCAGTACCATCGCAGCCCATATTGGAAAAATGGTCAGCTACTCAGTTGTCATCCCGAAGTGTATGAGAAATTGACAAGTTAGGAAAGTTATCTAAAATATGCCAGATTTGTTTCAATATATATTCTAGCTGCCAATTGTGTGATTCCCTTTTAACACAAGCATTTATTATTACCATTGAGTCACCTTCTACATGAATGTCTGTGATCCCACATTGTTTGCCCAGGATAAGTCCTGCAAGCATTGCATTTTCTTCTGCTATGTTATTTGACCCTGAAAGTAATGGGGAAGCAATACATGCCAATAAACTTCCCTGTGAGTCCCTAATGCATGCACCCGATCCTGAAATTCCAAGATTTCCACGTGAGGCTCCATCAAAATTCATGTTCATAGTCTACTGTTGTAGAGGATACCACCGAACATTTGAGCGATCTACTTGCCCTGATATCTTTTTTGAATTTCCCCAGCCCATTGGTATGCTAAGTTTTCCGCAATTCCTCAATATTACACTGTCCCATGATGTCAAAATAGGGTTGTAACCACACCAATATATACTTGCATTGACTACTTCAAATATTAACTTCTCTATGACTTCCATACGGTATCCAAACTTGACGGCTCATTTATAAAGATCCTTTTATTACACTCCCACCATATCGACCACACTACTAAAGCTGGAGTGCATTTCCAAATATTTGCAAAAAGTGAACCATGATGAAGGTTTGGCCAAGATTGAAATAAATCCCACATCTTGTTGGGCAGTGGAGTAAAAAAACAGAGTTTGTTGAGGACAAATCACCAACATTATTGTGCAAAAGGACATTGTAATAGCAAATGGTCTCCAGTCTCAATCTATACTTTACATAATGGGCATTGAAAAGCTTGTGTGATACGGAACTTTTCCAACCGATCACTGGTAAGGATTCTATTTTTTAATGCAAGCCATGCAAAGCACCCTGCTTTAGGAAGAACAACTTGGTTCCAGCAGAAGTAATAAGCACGGGAAGGGATCTTATCAGAATTCACACTCTGGAGAATTCTATAACCTCCTTTAATAGAATACTTTCCATTCTTTGCAAGGGCCCAGACCAACTTGTCTTCTTTGCTTGAGAAATATACTTGTCTTGTTGTGAGTATATTGTGAAATAGGTCAGTATTTTGGCTTGAAAGTTTCAGCTCTTCAGGATCTTTCCATATAACTTTCCCTGAAAATATGTTAACAGCCAATACATAGTTTATGAGAGAGATCCCCCAGTCATTTTCTGTCGTAGTTATGATTTCTTGAGGAATGATAGGTGATACCAGAGTGGGTAATCCATTCCAAGAATCTCTCCAAAATTTGACATTAGACCAGTTATTGACCTCCCATGTTACATAGTTATACACTACTTCTCTTGCTGACATCATGAAATTCCAAATTGCAGACCCTTTTGGTGGTTCAACAATAGAGAGGATTCATGCAGGATTATAGTTATCAAGGTACTTATGTTGCATAATTTGGCACCATTTATTGTGGGGTTTAGTATACATTTGCCACACTAGTTTGCCCCCAAATGCTCTGTTCTGGGTAGTCGAATTGTGGACCCCTGCTCCTCCTAGTGTTGGGCCTTGTGCCATGTCCTTTAATGAAATGAGAGGGATCTTCTTCTCATTGTTCATGTTCCCTTTCCATAGAAAGCCTCTAATTAATTTCTAAATTTGTTGTATAACTGATGATGGGGCTTTTAGGACAGCAAGGTAATAATTAGGGATTGCCGATAGGACGTATTTGATGAGTAAAATTCTTCCCGATAACGACAGCCACCTAGCTTTCCATGCCACAACTCTATTCTTAATTCTTTCAATGACGAAGGACCAATAGCTTGGTTTATTTTCTCCCACAAAGAACGGGATACCGAGATAAATTGAAGGTAGGATGTCAACCGAAAAACTCTAGGATTTGAGCAATTCTATTTGAAATTATTTGATTGGTGTTGAACAGATATATTTGTGAATTTTGTGCATTGATTTTCTGCCCGAAAACTGTAGCATAAAGGTCTAAGACATATTTTATCCTTCTTGCTTCTTTCACTTGGGACTTACCGAATAATAGTGTATCATCTGCAAATAAGGAATGAGTAACTGATATGTTTGTGCCTCCAATCTTTGCACCACTCCATAATCCCAATGTGTGTTGTATGTGATTGTTCTGCTAAGTGCTTCTGCTATTATAATGAACAAAATGGGAGATAGTGGATCCCCTGTCTGATTCCCTGAGTAGAAGAGAAAAATCATGCTGGTGTTCCATTTATAATAATCGAGCACCATGTCCCTGAAATACATGCCCTAATCTATTTACACCACTGTTGTGAAAATCCAAACTTGTGTAGAACTTGGAAAAGAAAAATCCCAACACACTCTATCATATGGCTTCATCACATCTAATTTGATGACAAAATTAAAAGATTGATCTATTTGAATAGAATGGAGGACTTCATGAGCAACTAAAGCACCTTCCATAGTTTCTCGTCCTAGAACGAAGCCTCCCTGTTCTTGAGATATAATTGATGGAATGAGGTGTTGTAGTCTCAGATATATGGCTTTGGTTATGACCTTGTATATTGTATTACAGAGCGATATGGGTCAAAAATCTGTGAAATGTTTTGGCTCTTTCACCTTTGGTATGATGGCAATGTTAGTAGTATTAAACTATTTCAGCATTGTCTTTCTTTTTCTAGATTTTTCCACAACTGCCAACAACTCCCAGCCAATAACATCCCAGCAAGCCTGAAAGAACAATGTTGTGTATTCATCCAGCCCCAAGGCTTTGTCTGAGGGTAGCGAGAAGACCACATGTCGAAGCTCTTGGATAGTGAAAGGGGCCATTAAGGTGTCATTATCTTGTTGTGTTACTAAGGTCGGGATTGCATCAAGTATTTCATTCAACTGTTCTTGTGATGGTGAAGGAGCCCGGATATGGGCAAGGAGGTTCTTAAAGAATCTTACCCCCTCTCGTTGAATTTCTTAAGCATTTGTTAACACCTTACCCGATGTAATTTCTGAAATAGAGAAGATTGTACAAGCTGCTCGTTTCTGCTTGGCCTAGGCATGAAAAAACTGTGTTCTTATCACCTTCTCGTAGCCACAGCTCCCGTAATTTCTGCCTCCAATATTCTTCCTCCCTACTGCAAAGTTCTTCCCATTCTTGTTGTAGTTCTTTCTGCTTATTGTAAGTGTCATTGTCCATTCCTTTTTGAATAATATGCTCATATATGTCTGCTAGTTGTTTCTTGACCATGTTTTTTTGCTGAAAGATATTTTTCAATACCTTCTCATTCCATTTTTTAATATGACCTTTAATATGTTTGAGTTTCATAGCCAATTGATGCATTTTGGATCCAGCCACATATGGTGAAACTCACCCACCATTGTTTTATTGGAGGGAGGAAGTGTGAGTGTCGGAGCCACATACTTTCAAACTTGAACGAAGGTTTGTGGGTGTTTAGTATTGTTGCATTATCTATGATGAGCACTATCGAAAAGTGATCTGATCTTGGTAGAGATAGAATTTCCAATTGGAAATTAACATTTTTAAGCTTCCATACTTGTGATACTAGGAACCTATCCAATCGGCTTGCAATTTGTGCAAAATTATCTCTCTGATTTGTCCATGTAAAAGAACCACTTGCTGGGACCACATTCATTAGATTGTTGTCAATAAGTAGTGAAGAAAAGTCATGTATGGTTCTTAGTGGAGGGCATATTCCGCCGACTTTCTCGGCCATGTTAAGGATAGTATTGAAATCTCCTAGAACTACATTCTGATCACTATGATTCTGAATTAGGAACGTTAAGTGATTCCATAACTTATGCTTGTCTTGTGTAGAGGTAGGCCCATAAATATTAATCAGAATTAATGAGAAATCATAACTAGTCACCTCTAGCAGTTGCCAATTGTTAACCTGCCATTTCTTTTTTCCTTTGATGGTCTTCGAATTCCATAGAACAGCAAGACCTCCAGAAGCCCCAATCCCTTGCTGATGAATGGAGGACCAGGAGGACCACTTGCCAATAGATTTTTCAAATTTTTCTTGTGACATTTTTGTTTCTTGCAATAGTACTATATCAGCATGAATAGAATCAATCATATGTTTGATTCTATTTCTTTTGTCAGAGGCATTTAACATTTCATGAAGCGATTTTCATTGTTGACAAGGAGAACCTCTCATCCTCCTTGTCAATATTTTAATGGACACAAATTTATCATCCAAAGTGGATTGGATTCCTGCTACTATTTCTTCCCTTGTTTTTACACTTTTTGGCTTTCGACCTTTTGATTTTGGAGTCTTTATGGGCTGAGCACATTGTGCTGGTGTTTGATCAATTGAAAGTATTCTATGATGTTAGGAACATTGATAAGTGTCAGTTGCCTCACTGCCCTGGGGCAGATCCTGTTTCACATTTTCTTCCTCATATAGCTCATCACCCGCCTTATCTTGACCCATCATATGTATATAGGTACTTGCCTCTGGATAGAAACAGGTATCATCTAGAATTTGACAATTCATTGAACATTGTATTTTAGGGGGCTTGTTTCCTATATGTTTCTTTGATGGGATTATGGAGGATTCCAAAGTGTTCTCCAGTCCCCTGTGTATATGAGGAAATTTAAACTCCAAAGGGTACTCGTGAAATGGAAAGTTCTCCACCCAATGGGGATTATCACATAGCTCAATCCTTTCCAATTTGTCAGTGGGAAGGTCACGTCCCTCAGTTAAGTCGTCATGATCATAATAAAGGTGCAGGTCCTCTGTGTCTGCATAATTGGGAAATTCCACTATTGCTTGCTCTGCCCTTTTTGCTCCCTCTCCCTCTGCAATTTCCTCTAATAACTCGTAACCACTGTCAGATGTCATGCATCATGTTGTTCCCGTGTTTTCTCCATGTGTGATAGGGAGGATAATTGGAGAATCGTGAAAAATTAATTGATGCACAATTTCATCAATAGATGGTATACGTGAGATCGAGGAGTCATATTCCAACAAACCTTGAGTGCGGGAATGGAAATGCAAATCCCACCATTGATAGGTAAAGGTTAGAACGGAGAAAATATAGTGTATTAAGGTAGAGAGGTTTCCTTGTAGATTCTATCTATGAAACTCTGAATCTTTACCAATGTGATCCTGATCCTCTAACATTCTCTGCTCTTTACCTTGTTGGCTAGAATTCGTTATCAGAGTATATTGGGTACATGCCTTTGGGTCTGAGTTATGATCCGGGCATACCCTAATTTCTCTTGATTGCCCATTATGGCATTCCGTGTTAAAATGCCCAAGTTTGTGTTAATAATTATGAAATGTAATCGGGTCATCAATGACAATATTCTGAATCCAATCCCCCCATTTCGATTTTATAGCCACCTGTTGTTTGAAAGTGTTATGGCTATCAACTAGCATACATACTCGGACATATCGGTGGAGAGCCTCAAATGGAATGAGATCATGTCGTAGGAAAATCCCCACATTGTTTGCTATGCATTCAATAATCTCGGGGTCTCTGTATTCTAGTGGTAACATAGGGAAAGAAATCCAATGTGGGTAAAATCAAGCAAGGATTGGATCTGGTTTGAAGTTGGGAACCCAAATCATGGTGAATAGACCCAAGCCCTTGTAAAACCAATCTTTATGCTTATGGACCAAATCTCTATCAGCTTTAGTATGAAAGATAGCCACAAAAAATTTAACAACTAGGTCTACATAAAATATATCTTTTAAACCCTAAAATGAATGCATTTCCCATTATTTAATATCTGAAAACGGCAGATAGTTGGAGGAGAACTTACCTATAAGCGTCAAATGCCAAAGTGTACCAATATGTAATTGCAACAACTTTTTTGGTAAGGTAATTGACGCCATATCAGGATTTGAAGGTGGCATACCTTAGGGGATCTTCTTTCACCAGACTAGCTTAGTCTTATTTGGAATGAAGGGGGCTCGATTAGGGAAATCTACCCCAGAAGGTGGAAGATAAGATTCTTTGAGCAGGCCCAATTTACGCTTACAGGTATCTACAGATGCATGAGATGGGGATCCTAGAGGGGTGCCTTCGCAAATATCAAATATCAGTTGCTTCTTTGTGAGAAGTGATCTAAACTTATGTCAATATCCTTTCTTACCTATAGGGAATGCTTTGTGTGCTTGATTTTTGAATTTCTCAAATTTTCGCTCATTTTGCTTATCAGATTTTTAAAATTTGTTTTCCCCAAACTGGTATAGAGATATCTGATAGGGTTGCTTTTGATTAAGTTTCCCCAGTTTTGAATGTCCTAAAGCCCTTATAGTGTTTTCTGATAGAAAATTGAAACCTAGGGTTCACGAAAAAAGGCTTGGCCAGCTGTACTATGGCTTTCCCATGAAAGATTGACCTTGCCTTGTTGCCGGTGACGTGTTTCTCTGCAAACGAATACTTTGTGAACCCATTTTTCCCTAGATCTGCATTTATAATTTTGGTCGGTTGCACTATTGATGTTGTGCGAAAGATCCGGGTGGGCACTGAAAAAAACCCTGCCTGCAGGTCTATATTTCCCATATGAGGGTTTTCCCTGACCTTCTCGTGACGCCAACCCTCTCCATGATACTGGTGTTGCTGCTAATGTTGATGCTGTCAATTTGGTTGTTGTTGGTGCTGCAACTCTGCACAGTATTGTTGTCCATGTTGTTGTTGTTGTCGCCTCGACCCTATTATCATTTGTTCTACTAATTGTTTGAAAAGTTGCTCAAGAAGTTGCAATTTGGCAACCAACGGCCACAAACATTTGAAAAACAGTTGTAGTTGTTGGGAAGCGTCTATTTAGGTCCCTTTAGACCAAAAAAGAATGGTTGTTGATGTATGTACGAAGTTTGGTGGAATTTGAATGAATAAACTCTGATTTTGCTAATAACCTCTTTGATTTCCATACAGTACGATTGGTTGGTGATTGAATTTGATGAAAGTTTGAAGGATTTGCATAGGGTTGTGTGTTGTGGTTCTTATGCAAGTGGCTTGATCCAATTTGGTGTGGTTTAGTACAAGTTGTGAGTCATTTGGTAAAACCAGTCCAAGAAACCCTTCTTTATATGGACTAGTGAAACATGGAGCCCTAACTTGCGATCCCACCGTGGGAGTTCCATGGCTCTTGGTGGAATGCAAGTTAGGGAGGTGTAATTTAAGATTCCTGAAGGGAAGGATCAGGAAGCACGGTTTGGTTTTTTTCCACCAAGCCCTAGGCTAAACAAGCCCATGTGTTTAGTCTAAAAATGAGAAGAACGATAAGACAGTCATATCAGAGAGTGAATAGAACCAATTGAATGGTGGAAACAATGTATTAGAGGGTATTAGAACACATCCAAGCTTTTGTTTTGGTTCTATGAACCCATTTCTAATGGCCTAATTTGGAAACCAGTCCTAATTAGGCATATTAGGTCTACGTCCATTGGTAAGTGTTTGCGGGTGCAGGAGCAGAGTCAAGACCCAATCTCTTGGAGTTTGTCTAAGGCCCAAAAAGGGTATCTGAAACCATAAATAGTTTAAGGAGTTCTTTGGAGAAGTTTAGAGTTGTCCTTGAAAACCGAGTTCTTAGGGCTACTAGCCACTAGGACAGTTTTGTGTTTTATGACACCAACATTTGAATGAAGTGTTCAAGCTTGTTCAGACAATCAAAGTAAGGCATCCTAAGGAGGAAGAACTCTTATCACTCCCTAGAAGTATGAAATTCATGATTGTATGTGGTATAGGTGAATTAAGAATCTCAATTGAAGGATTCGCTTAGAAATTGAGTCAAAAGTGTGAAGAATCAGTAAGTTGGGTTGTGTCATTCTTCTAGTTGCCTACTCTGCATCAAGTGGTATCAGAGCACTAGGAGCATCCTTAGGGAAAATAATTTGGGCAAATGGCAGATAGAACAGAAGGTGGAGATAGTGAGGAGATCCCTGCCAGGATCACCAACATGGAACTTGCCAAGATAATGAGAGAACACATGGCAGAAAGTAGGAAGATGTAGGTAGAAATAGAGAGACTGAAGGACAAGGTAGATAGAAGGGATGGAGAAGACTCTGAAAGAGAAGAAGATGGGGATGAAGAAGATAACCCTTTGCAAGCAAAAGAGAGAGTACATGTAGATCATATACCCTTCATTGAAGCCCTTGAGAGGGTACGGAATAAGGAGAGCAAATCGAACCTACGTATGTTCACTGGGAAGATGAATACTGAGGAAGTTATGGATTGGCTAAGCTGTCAAACCTTGTGTAGTGATTTTTCTCACGACCATAGGTTCATCGCTTAGCTATTTACTAGAACCTTTCAAGATAAATCCTTACAATGGTATTGTTCTTTGCCTCCTTATTATATTGATTCTTTTCAAAACTTGCCAATCCTTTCATTCAACAATTTCAAAACATCTCAAAAGGGTGGGCCAAAATGTAAATCTTGATAGCCCTTCGTGGGCCTGTTAGTTTGGTCATAGTCCCACTTTGTGGGGGATTTTTTGTTAGTTCCCTTTGCCTTGTCTGGTGGTGATCCACGGTCTTTCTTGTTTGTCCCCTCTATGCTCTATATTTCACTGTCTTTATTTGTACAAGGTTTCGGGTCCTTTCAAAACTTGTTTTTACTTAATCAGGACAATTTCAAAACAACATCGGTCCTAAGATTTCTTTAACTGATTTAATGCATTGTAAACAAGGTGTTAAAGAAAATGTGACTTATTTTATTGGTAGATTTAAGCATTTGCATGCTAAGATTTCTTATCATGTGCCTGATATTGATCTACAAAGCATTTTCATTGCTAATTTACAAAAAGACATTAGAGATAAGATTCTACTTTCTCAATTCTCTTCTTTTACTCAATTATGTGCAATGCTTCATAATTAGCAAATGCAAGTGAGCCAGTTTGAGAGCACCACTCCAATGGCTTCGGTTAACAAGAGTGAAGCCGCATCCAAAAAATTAAACATTTTTTATAAACCAAAAAACTTCATTAAGATCAATAATTCATCCAGCAATGTTGATGAGCATGTGGCAGAGGCATCCAAAGGTGTGTCCCGTTTGTCATCTGCTTGTATACCTGCTCGTAATTTTACTTAGCTTTTTGAATCTTTGCATAATGTGATGTTGAAGTTGATTAATGCTAAAATGTTAACTCTTCCTCCTATTAAATCGATTAACACTTCCAAACCTTTACCTAAACACTTTGATCACAGCTTTATGTCAAAATCATTGTCAACTTGGTCATGATACTGAAAAGTGTTTTCATTTGAAATTTGATATTCAAGACCTCATTGATTCAAATGTTATATCTATTGAGGGTGTTAATGGTCAAGGAAACAAATTTGTAGCACCTCCCAACAAAAAATTGTAAATTTATACAAACCCTTTACCATTTCATTCTACCAATACCGTTGAGTCTACCCAACCCTTGTCTTCTTATTCTACTCATGTTGTTGACTATGATAATATATGTAAGTAAGCAAATAGCATTGTCAACCTCATTGATCAAACCAAACCTATACATGAGCTTTGCATTACCTTTCACCCTGTTGAGATAATTAAAGCCAAAGGTTAATGGCCTTTATTCCAGTGGTGTCATTATTGACCCTACTGTTGGAGATTTGATTCTGAACAGTTGATTGATAGTATGTTTGTCATTGATGACAACATATAATACACAATAGTACTTCTGTATGTAAATATCACTATGATGACATGAAGACCAGCGTGGATAGATACGTGTTGTTGACATGTTTACTATGCTATGTTCATACACGCAGACCCAGATATGAAGTTTTAGTAAAGATATGTAATTTTGTTATTGACGGTTACAGTTCTGGAGGAATAACGGTTTAAGGCCGCCATATGTAACATGTTGATCGAGTTGCGTCTATCTTCAGGATATGCGTGTGTATATTCATGATTAGTTATGAGTTGTTGATATTAATCTAAACGCGCCAAACATATTTCAAGAAGATTGCAAAGTTATGATTAATTTGGTGAAGCCAACTTAGTGAAGCGACGCGTCTATTCAGCATTGACTTGCACAGTTGTAATTATGCTTGCGAGCTTAGTAGAGCCGACAAGGATGTTAAGAAGAGTTTTCCTACAGGTCACATGATCTCATACTTGGTGTATGTATTTATAGAAGGTCATTTGTAATGAGAAGAGTTGCGAAAGCCAGAGATTGACAAGCAGAGCAGAGTGTTGATACAGCAGAGCTATATTTATCATATGTTGATAGTATAGATATTTATGTTGAAGCATTTAGAATACAGATTAGATTGTTATATTGCTTTACAAGAGGTTAAAACATCGGCGCATAAAAGGAACTGATCAGACAAGCAGTGTCACAAACAGCAGTTCATCTTGTTGATACAGTGTGTATCAAATAACCAGAAGGTTGTAGCCTTCACCACTTGGACAGTGAGTCCACCACCCCTAACAAGGTTATATGTAAAAGACTCCTAACAGGGTCCGACCCTTAACCATGTCACTATACTAATGCATTGTAATGTACAACTCCTAACAGGGTTGGAAGATCTTTTAACAGGGATCACTATAAACAGTATAGTCCTTTGTGGGTACTAATTCCCACCGGGGTTTTTACCATTTGGTTTCCCCGTAACCAAATTGATGTGTTGTGTAAAGTGTTATCTATATGTGCATTTACTTTGTATCAATCTGGATTAATAAGTATACGATAAAGATTTAAAGTTGCAGATAACTGATTCACCCCCCCCCCNCAGATAACTGATTCCCCCCCCCCCCCCCCTCCCCTCTCAGTTATCTCTGAAGTATTCTAACACCTACTTGCATGGTGAATGTGATAACTGAAGAACATCTTTTCGCTAGACAATTACAACGTGATTTTTATGATAAATCTGATGTTATAATCCAAACTTGCAATGCTTTCATTTATCCTTCACATGGTTCTATTTCATTTCCTATTGAACTTGGTGGAAAAACTATAGATGCTACCTTTATTATGGTCCCAACTTTCGATCAATTTCAAGTCAAACTTGCTCTTCCTTGGCTTAACTCCATGAAAGTTGTGGCCTCTCATATTCATAAGTGATTGAAATTTCCTCACAATGGACAATCCTAACTTTTAACCATAGCCTCTATCAGCCTTCAGTTCCTCAAGAGTCTGTTGACCTTGATTTATTTTGGCCTTCCATGCCTCAACCAATTCAACCTTGTCACGATAACCTCTTCTAATCATATCAAGCCTACAAGATCCAAAAGATTTTTGAACTTAGTAAACCCAAGGATATTCCATCTCTTTGCCCTAGATGTGGACTTCTTCCGACACCTCCTATATATGTTACAGGTCCACCTCCTACATCTTATAAATGTTATGTTGATGCTATCTCTCAATATAGTGTAGTTTCTTTCAGTTTTCCCTCTAAAGAAGAAAAGGGCCCGATGTTGATTGATCCTAAACCAAACCCAATTTCCAGCAAAACCAAACGCAACCGTCATGCTTGTGATTGTCGTCATAAATGTCAAGCGAGAGCCCATCAACCTACTGATGCTTTGATTCTCTTTGACCAACCTATGTTTGAGCCAAGGAGGAAGTTAACTTGAAAAAGATGAAATTGAACAAACATGATAATGTTATTCGTATCTTGGATTCTATTACAATAAATTTGGATGGAGAAGATACTCTTGGTGATGATGCTTTTGATGTTCCTAATGGAACTATCAATGATATTCATGCTAGTGATTCTAATGATATGTTTGAGTTTGTTGATGTTAATCATGATTTACCAGCTACATTTTCACAACAATTATCTATTAATCCTAGTGACGAGTAAAGTGACCCATCTTCATAGCATAGTCCTTATTCAAAACTAGTTATTGTTCCATTTGTCGTGCTTGATGTTGCTCCTCTTATGTGTTGCCCACCTACCCTAAACACTATAAACTGAGATGGAAGGTAGGCGATACGCTTGACTAGTTCCTCTTGTGCAGAGGATTTGTGTGTTTTTCTGTTGTGATGTCTTTCCCCCGTGATGTGTTGTTTGTTATTGTAGACACCTAAATTTGGTCATGTGTACTTAATCAAATCAAATGACAATTTATCAAATCAAATGGCAATTTCTTAAATCAAATGGGACAAAATCACAGTAAAATCAAAGGATCAATTAATAAATATATCAATTAATTAAATCTAAGCCTAAAAGGGATTAATCAAACCTATGTAATTGATTTAATCAATTAGTTATATAGTTTAAATCAAAACTCAAATTCAACACATTCCCTGACATGGCTAATTTAATTAATTATTTACTTAATTAATTAAATTAACTAAATCCTATTTTATTTCAACAAAGGAGACAAGAAATTGAAGAGCTAATGAGAATCAAGAATTGAAAGCACATGGATCACTCCAAACTTTGCATTCTTGATCACTCATTTGACCCTTCAACATCCTCACCACTCAATTTGTCTCTTTGTCCCAACCTTTGAGACCAACATTTAAATGGTCTCTCCATTTGAAACCATTAGAAAGCCTTCAACTCAACCAAGGTTGGATCATGATCAACTTAACTGTACCCCCTGCCCTTGGGAAATCCTATAAATACCAAGCATTTTTAGAGCATTAAGAATCCTAGACATTCATGAGCAATTGCATCTACACTATAGAGAAATTCTTTAAGATCATAGCATTTTGAGCATAATAGTGAGCAATTTGAGAGCAAGATTGATTGAATTGCATTGCAATTTGAGAATTGAGAGCTAGATTAGGCATTATCAAACATCATTTCTCATTCTAGGATTGTCACTAATGGAGATTAAGGCTGAGAGCTTCACTAGCATACTTACTTAGAGAACCATGGAATGCTTCTTGTTTATTTGTCAATTCTTTGCTTAAATTTAGATTATCTCTTCATAGAATTGATAGATTTCAAACTAATTTCATGAAGGTATACTTTATATATACACAAATGGTGCCCATTGTGGGGCTTTAGGCCTCTAATTTCTGTTTTTCATCTTAATTTGCATGTTTTTGTGTCTCTTGTTGTCATATTTTGCAATTTGCAGGTAAAGCGACGCCTGTGAGGTAAATGTTCACACGTATGCACAATAAAGCCACGCCTACAATCTTTCTCTTTTCTGTCTTAAACTTTTTTCACCGCGTATCAGGACTGAAGTCACGCCTTTGAGAGCGAAGTCACGCCTTTACACAGTGAAATCACGCATGTCATCATTATTTTACCGCATGCTAGATTTTATTTTACGCATTTACTGCTTTGATTTAACGCATTTTAGGTGATATTTTACCCCTGATCTATGTTAAATAGTGCGTAGTAATTTTTTAAATGTCGCGTACAGTTCTTCCAAATAGCGCATAGACAGAAGTAAAGCGTTGTGTATTCTCCTGTTAAATGACGCGTAGATTTCTCAATATTTTTCAAATTGCAGCTTATTAAAATCAAAAAATTAATACTCTATATTTTTCAACTTGCAGTGTATTAAAATCAGAAAATTAATACTCTGTGTTTTTTGATTTACAGATGAGCAGACATCCAAAGGAACAAAAACCAGAGCAAAGAGTTTACAAGGAGAGGAAAGAGGTAAGAATCCTTGCAAAACACACAAAAGAAATTTATAATTCGTCTATTTTGGAAAGTCTAGGAGAAGAGGAGAAGTTTTTTGAGCATTTTGTCAAAATTGTGAGAGCTTATAAAATCAAGTTTCCTACATTGAATTGAGATTAAAATTGTTAGGATTTTTAAGGAATTTGCAAATTTAGAAAGGATCATTAAATTTTGTTATTTCAATTTTCTTTGTTTTTCCTTCATTGTGTTGGTTGTGTTGACTAACTTTGTTGGAAGAGAAGGAGAGGGAACGATTGCCACTAGGTGAGGTAAAAGCAAGAAAAATACTCATAAATGTGCCTAGCGTTTGCTAGCTACATGAAAAGGTATTTTTCTTAACAAGCTTGCATTTTGCTTAAATTGTGGCATTCACTTTCCAAAACTAATCTAATTAATAGCATATTATTGTTCACCAAAAAAGACATTAGGCCTATGCTCTCAACTCTTGTAGTTGATCAAAATGCCAAACATGTCGGATTTGGGGATAGAAAGAAAGGCTAAGGAATGAACCAAATATTTGCATTTTAAAACCTCCTTGTCAAGCGATTGGAATTCACATTTGTTAAATGTGCTTGGAAGACAAGAAAGTAGTAGGGATATGCTCTTCACTCTTTGAGTGAATCAAACTCCTAAACCTACCTATTCGATTCATTTCTTGCTTTAATATGAACATGTTAGAGCTATAGAGAGTCTGCCTCCCACGTACATCCTTACGAGGACGGTGAGAGGGAATGACCCAAGTGGGAGACAACCACCTTAGCCGTGGTAAAATCCAACCCACTATAATATAAATGCATTCATCCTCAAAAGGTGGGTGACAAACCGGTGTTGAGAATTTTCACCACCTCTAGTAGTCCTTTGGGATTGCGGAAAATTGTATTTTTATGCATGTGGGAAGCCCTTGTAATGGGGGTAAAAAAGACTCATCATTTTTTTTAACACAAGTTACATTAAAACCTGGTTAAGTAGCAAGCTTACCTCTTAAAGCCATGTTAAGAATCAAATTTGACCTTAGATAGCTTGTTTGGAAGTTTTTCTTGTCAAGACCCGTGAAAACATCTACGAACATACACTTTGTGTGGTTTAGGATTAAAGAGACAAATTTTTCTTTGTGTGTTGTGTTTGTTTCTACATTTTTCAAACAAGAAAACATCTTGGAAATTTGATCACAAATTTAAATTTTTAAAAAAATCCATCAAACACTGACAAATACTTTTTTCTAGTTAAGTGATGCCTACCAACCTTCTTTTCACGCGTACAAATTGTTCTGTGACGCCTAACAATCAAAGTGGCGCGTGCTAAATTTTAAATTACGCGTGGTCACCTGCCAAGTGGCGCACACAACTATCAAGTACCGTGTAGCAACAATTAAACAACGCGTACTAAGTTTCAAAGCAGCGCATAACATCATTCCAGTGAGCGCGTAAACAAGTTTTAAGTGCCACATACCCACAATCAAAAATCGCATACAAACTAAGACACTAAAACAGTATCTCCCAGGTTTTTTGGAAAATTTCAAAATCATATTTGGATACCCTTTTTGGAGTACTTTGTGTCCAGTGTAATAAATAGATCAAATTCTTTCAAATATCTATGATGATGAATCTATTTGAAACATGAATCAATCTTAGGGAAAATCAAAATCAAAATTTTTGTATGCATCAAGATGAAGAAGTAACTGAAGAGGAAGTTGAGGAGGCATCCCAAGATCCCATGTTCCTCGAAGTCGTGGATAAAATTTTGAAAACGGATAAAGAAATATATTTCATAAACTTAGCTCGATTTGGAGTTAATCTTCCTCATAACTATGACACATCAACCTTAAAAAAGGACGAGGAAAAAGAAAAGGATACATCATCTAACAAGCCATCATTAAGATCAATCTTTCCTTTCCTTTATGAACATGAGTCATCTATATCTTCATCTTCTTCAAAAAAAGAAGCATTTAAGCACAACAAACCCATCTTTGATCAAGAACAACTTCATGACCATCATATCTTTAATCAAGAGAATGAAGAGAAAGATACTACTCTCAAGCAAAATCTAATGCACAAACCCTTGTCTAGCAATGTTTCTCCTATAGCCTTTACTTATTCACCCACTCATTCATCTCTTAAAGTAGCAAAGCTGGCCAAAATGCCTCCAATGATCAAAGAACCTAATGCTTTTCACGCTAATTATGTCTACCCTCAAGGGCTACCTCTAAAAGAAACCTAAGGTAACTTACATCTTTCTGCAAATATTTTCCATGCTTCAAAGATCTTAGACCCTAAGCTATCATGTGCTTCAATGCCTATTATACTCATTCAAAAGGATCCCACATCATTAATCCAAGAATCTCCCATGCATACCCAAACTCATAACTTGTACTTAGAAGTGGATCCATGTCAAGAAGAGAATCCAAAGTGTGAAGAAAAAAATATCAATAAAGATCAAGATCAAGATGTTATACAATCTCCTCCCATATCCATAGAATCCCATGATGATCCCATTGCACCCTTTCATTTCTTCCAAGATGATATCCTTCCAGGTCAAGAACAAAGTGTCCTTCCAAGCTCTATATTTTGTCCATTTCCCGAGCAAGATCAAGATATTTCTTCCACCATTTCCAATTAGCATATTGAAAATCAAGAGCAAAATACTCTCTCTACACCATCCAAAGATCCTTGTCAAGATCAAAGTATCTCATCAACTCCTTGTCATACTCCTCCATATTCACCTCAAGAAACCATCATTCTTCCAAATCCCCTGCATGATAATAAATCCCTTCAAACCTCACTTGATCCTATCAAAGTTTCTCCTATGAAAGCTACTCATGAGCTTATTGGTATAAAGATAAATCTTAAAGATGAGAACCTCGGCAATGTAGCTCATTCCAAAGATGTTGAAATCATTTTCACACCTTATCTCACTACATTCAAATGCAACCATATGCCTTTACCATCCTCTGAATCCATTTTGGGTTCATATATCCCAAAGCTAAAGTCTTCATCCCTTCCATCCATATTGGGTCCATATATTCCTCCATCAATCATGCCTACCATCCCTAGCTCTCCATTCACTTACCCTATCATGTATCAAGATCAACGAAGGCACACATACTTGAAGAATGTCCAAACACCAATCCATATGAACCCTCCATATCATTCCTATTCATCCATAATTCCCAAGTCTTTTGGAAGCAATTTGGATGTGCAACATAAAAATCACAAATCCAAGAATCCACATATGTATAAAGATCTCCATGTCCAATCTAATCGACATGTGAATGAAAAGAAAAAGGTAATATCAAAGAGACCACAAAGGTCCACCAAGCAAAAAGAAAAATCAAAGAAAATGTGGGTTCCTAATTCCCTCATTGAAGAAATGCATTCTAAAGCATCACCAAAGAAAGAAAAATCAACAACTATGTGGATTCCCAAGTCACTTTTGAAAGACTTTCACACCAAAGAAAAAACAAAGTTGGCATTCTTCTTTTCCTGCACCTATTCACCATCCCTGATCTTCCAGTAAAATTTGAGTTGGTTTTTCCTGGAACAAATTGCCAATGGCGATCTGTTCCTAGAGTTTTGGGCCTACATTCCACCCATACCCTGATGTTGGGGTCTTCTTTTCAGGGTTTCAATTGTGGTCGGCCTGGATCAAATTTGACTCCCAAATTCAACAATTTACTATAAAAGGACCTCCTATCTCCTCATTTTGCAAATCATAATCATGTGCATGCATTTTGGCAATCAAGTGATCAAGATTTCAAGCAAGCAAGAGCAATTGAGGATTTGGATTCAAAATTTGAAAGCAATCATCCAATTCAAGTTCTCCAAGTCTCCATTTCTTCAAATCCATCAAATCAAAGGCAATCTTCTCCAATCGATGCAAGTTTCTCTCTCATGATGACCAAGTAGAGCAATTCTCAATCAAGCAAGAAGATTCATTCATCCTTCTCTCTCCTTCTTTGCATGTGGTTATCAAGCATATCTAGATTCTAGGTTTTGGAGTGGCAATCATAGATCTATGCATTTGTGAGGACATCCTTGATCCTACATTACATTTCAAGGTCAACTCTTTGGATTCCAAGCACATTTAAGCATCTTCATTGATTTGAGCAATTAATACATCCATTCATGAGGGTTTATGCAAGGTAAATCAGCAATTTGCCTTTTACATTATTTCCTTTAAGAAATTTCTATCATATTTCAAGGTTGATTCCTAAACAGGGGTTTGACCAAGGCAAACCCCTTTTCCCAATCTTTTTCCTTGTTTTTCTATGTGCAGGAACAAGTTACAAAGTTGTCAAAGAAATTTTGAGCAGTAAAGAAATAGTTGCAGATCCCATGGAAAAATCATCTAAAAGTGTTGGGAACAAGTCGACTGCCCATTGTGTTCATGGGAACAAGTCAACTAGTTGTCATGTTCATGCCATGTTCCTTCCATTTTTCACTCAAATTTTTGATAAGGTCAATTCTATCTTCTAATTTTTGTTTCTATTAGTTTTAGCTTAATATCAATTTCTGTCAGTATGTTTTAATCATCTTTTTAGTGACTTTTCTATTAGATCCACTTAATCACATAATCATTCTCATTTCATATCAATTACATCTTTAGTGGAGGACATGTCCATAATCTGAATTAGTTGCTTGAGTCACCTCTTGAGCCTATTGGGGATAATCTTCCTTTCTAATGTGCAATTCATGGAATAGGGAAGTAATTCACTTAGTTTACTTTATGTTGCATTACTACTCTCCCCATTTTCCCATTGTACAACATGAGATCGATACTCGTTAAGTATCTCATAGAAATTGAATGGTTGCATCCTTTGATTGTGAATAGACATACATTTCTCTTAATTGCATTTCTTCATGACTTACACAAATTAGCTTACTATCTAAACTGACCTTTCCATGAATATTTGTTATTTGTACAAATCAATCCTTTATTTCTAATCGTTGCTTTTTGGGTATAATCGTTGTTCGTAGGATAACTAATTGTTGATCTTGATTAGTTCTGTGAGCAATACTAATTCTTCTTTACAAAGGTGATTACATCGCTAAGTTTTATGATTAGCAAAACCTTTTATTTCAAATCAACTTGCTGATTGAATCCATGATGGTTATCGATGCTTGATCATGCTCTTCTAGTTATCTCTTCTCTATATGATGGAATCATTATAAAATGATCCAAATGCTTATGCTATCTTCATTATCTTCCTTTATATGATGGGTGGTATAGTAGTGATATCAATAAGGATTTTTCTTCATATATGGTTGATGCACATAATTCTTCATGAACTTGCGCTATGATATAAGTTAATATGTGACATCAATACTTTGATCTATGAGTATTTCTAGTTCAATGTCATGTCTTCATTATGCATCATGCCTCATGTTGTCTTGATGATGATTGATAAACAAAATGAACCTTATGATATGTGGGATTGATATTGGTTAAGTTGTCCATACTAGTTCAACATAACTAATGGCTCTATGACAACATTGATATCGAGAGTTGAGATCTTCAGTCTTCCAAGGTTAGTGATTTCTAAGGATCTTGATTTTATGATTTACTTATGGTTTTGACAACATAATTTGCTATCATAATCTGATCCTTAGATGGGGACATCACAAGATCATTTCCATTTCATTATGTGGGTGTACTTACCCATTTGAAGAACCAAGTGATTCATCAAGGCATGATTGATAAGCCCATCTCTACTTAGCTTTGAGCAACCCTCTATCTTTCAAAGTTAGTTGATCGTCTTTTTACCTGTAAGCAAACATTAAGCATGTTATATTCAGTAAATCAGATTTCCAAATTAATATGGAAAATAAGGTGTCATGCACCAGTACCAGGATTTTTATTGGTGCACATGTCAAAGGAAAAAGAGGGTTTCCCTCTAAAAGAAATTATCCTACTAGCAATATGAATAATGAAACCATGGGCTGCATATATGAACATGTTCATAACATGAAACATACCCAAAATCAATGTTGAAATAGGCCTTATTAATAATATTGAATCAATATCTAGATAAAAAAACAACAAAGCTTAAGCCCCCATTGAACCAAAATAAGGGCACAAACACAAGACCTCTAATTGTGCCAATCAAGGCTTTTTCATGTTACCAAGTGAGTAGATTGGAGAATTTATTGTTTATTTAAAAGCTCATTCATTTGTCAGGTTCCAAGGAATTTGATGTAAAATGATAAAAAGCCCTTTTAGGAAGTTATAAAAAGATTTATTATGAATGTTAACATTTATGGAGCCTCTTCATGTGGATATCTAAGCTATCATCCATATATATTCAGTCAAACACTTTCAAAGCTTGTAGCAGGTAGAATAGAAAAATTTATACACAGTCATGCTGGTAATAAAGGTAGACGAAGTAATAAGAGTTAAGTGATTTTAACATCATTAAAACTGTTAGAAACAGATAAAGTATAGGAAGTCAAATGCATAGGAGAAACTCAATTTTAGATGTCATTAGACATGATCTATTGGGTGTGAGATCAAACCTTACTTATTTTGCATTGTAAGCCATACCATGATCATGTGTGTGATAAACACTTGTCAATTTTGCATTGTAAACCATACCATTTTCCTCTTTCTTACATGCAATGGCATTGGGAAGCGGCATATTTAATGCATCAATTAAAATTTACGGACTTTTTGCACTACAAGACAATTCTTGATTCATCAATTTTTGCCATACTGGATTAATATTCTTCATTTAACATTGGCAAATTAGAGCTTTGTCCTTTCATTTATTATAGAATTTTTCTACCAAAACACAATGTTGTGTAAGTGAGTAGAAGTAAATATTAAGCAAAATCGGTATAATTTTAGTAAAAAGAAAAAGAAAAAATAACACTCACATTTGGCAGTTAAAAACTTTTCTTGCAAATGTTAGTTTGTTAGCTTGGACCGCTGTCCCACCACTTGCTAACAATAATTAATTAATTATTAATTATTTGTTTGTTTGATTCCCCTAGGTGACAACTTGCAATTAATTTTTTGTTTGGTTGTTGGGTTGTAATTTATCTCAGTCGTTGA
>MU226181.1:1048394-1075176 GCA_018584345.1 Thuja plicata | reverse complement strand
CACTTGCTAACAATAATTAATTAATTATTAATTATTTGTTTGTTTGATTCCCCTAGGTGACAACTTGCAACAACTTGCAATTAATTTTTTGTTTGGTTGTTGGGTTGTAATTTATCTCAGTCGTTGACTGAGAATTAATCTCGGTCGTTGGTTTACCAACGAGGGTAGTATAAAAGGGGGTCTAGGGGCATTTGGAGAGACATCAATCACATCACACCAACACAAGTTGGAGAGCATTTGCAGTGTTAGCAAATGAGTTTGCAGTGATAGCAAACAGTCTTGCAGTGTTAGCAAGGGCGCAGTGATAGCATTGGGGATAGCAATGGAGGAATATCAGCAGGAGGAGTTAGGAGATTGTCTACGTTCTGCCAGTGAGGCAAGGAATTTTGTATCTCTTAATTTGCTGAAGATTAATATATATTTCTCATCTGCAGTACTGGTTTTCCCTTCGGGGTTTTTCCAGGGACGATTTGTCTAAAAATATTGTGTTCTTTGTGTTGCATATTTCTTTCCGTATTTTTATTGGTGAAGCTGCAGTTGTGTTATTTTTCGATATTCAGCTGTAAATTTATTTTCAGCAGTTAAATAATCTTTATGAGATAGGAGATTAATAATCAGTGACTGCAATAGGAATTTTCACAACAAATTTAACAATAGATCTTTGATACCAAATAACCATTGGCAATTCAAAAACAATGGTTGCATATATGAGTCATTTATGAAAAATTATGCTAAAAATACACATTGGCTAGTATAAGTAATAACCTTAGGTACTGTCCTCCATTATGTTTAAGTGATCCAGGTCACATCATGTCCATCCATCACAAATATTACATTCTTTTACTTCTTACAAACATTTGCATAGTTGGAGTTCTTTTTGGATTTCTCCATTATCATTGGGAAACACTATCTCTATTTGCTCCAATGGAATATAATTGTCTATTGAAGTAATAATAGGTTTTGACAAAACTCAAGCATGTTTAAAAAGTTTCATACTCAGCCAATGAAAGTATACTAGTACCACTAAAATAGGAAGTGTCAAAGGGACCAGCAGGCAGTAGTACCTGTACAAGCAATTACAAATGTCTCAGGAAATTACTTCAAGAGCAGTGATGGAGACTACGAAGCAGTGAACCAATGATAGAACAAAAATAGACATGCACTTCGGCATGTCACATATTCATGAAAAAGAATTAAATATCAAACAACCAAGCATTCAATCCTGAAAACAAGACCAATAATTATGAAAAGAAGAAAAAAAATTAAATGAACTACATTGTAACACAAACTACATAAGGCATCTCTGTCTAAATAATAAACAATAAAGAAATGGCATATCATTGAAAGAAATGCAACTATGAGCTAAAATACTTGCTGCCAAAAACAATGCAGAATCAGGTGATACTGGTGCATGGCTTTAAATATCCAAGAAACTAGTCAAGCTTCATTTAAAACTACTGAATCCTTAGCTTACAAAAGACAGTCAATAATCTATAGTCGTGTGTCCTTGGAATCTAAATAATACAGCCCAATCTATCAAGCGTCACCTCACGGGAAAGTATTATGCAGCAATTGTAATGTCCCCTTTTCCAATTCCTTAGTTTTTGCCCTAGAATTACAACTCCAATATAATCCACAAAACATATCTTTCCTACTAGGGTTAGGAGGATTATCTTAATCATATGATATACCTAATCTCATTGATAGAGTTCCTTTGTAATGTCCACAAACTGGGGTTAACCATCTCATAGCCAATCATCAATTAGTCTTGGTAGGAAACTCGAAAGGGCACCAGTAAACTACCCAGCCCAACTAAGCCCAAGAGCACAGAACATTCATATCATGGCAACTTGCCCCTTATCCCACAAGTGGTAGGAACGTTCAACTATGACCAGTTCCATTCCTTAAGAGTATCCCACAAGCAACAGGAATGTCCAACTATGATCAATTCCATCCCTTGGGGTGGCATACTTAGTTTGGGGGAGTTGGTAAACCGCATCCCTAACTTATGTCCAATTCACATTTGATTGATCTATTTACTTAAATATAATTCAAGGAATACTCATATTAGAAACAAGGCCTATGAGTAATGCATAAGTCTATTGTTTGTCTTATAACAATCTAATCTGCTACTCACTCAGGTATATATAAGTGTATGAGAAATAATCTCTAGTTCCTTGATTGTGTTAGGATTTAGGTGACATCAAACTTGTAAATCCTTGTATTAATTTTTTTTTAATGTTATTTGTAAATTACCCATAAGACATTAAATTGTTTCACCAACAGTTGTAAAAGAGCTCATGTAAAGACAAAGTTACATTTATTATTTGGACTTTGGGAAAAGGACAAAATAGCTCTATGTCCCATTTGGAATCTTCTATTTTGAGCTGATTGGAAACTTGTCAGGGGTTGTAAGAGCATCTATGACCATTATGACATATGTCATTAGATTTTATGACAACAACTATTACGGTTTATGACAGATTCCTTCTACAAATGGACATGCATGAGAGAAGTCTTATGACAATTGTAAGAGCATCTATAAGTGGTTATTTTAAGCTACATGCATGGTTCCAAGATGGTGGGTTGAATGGATTTTTACCATGGTATTTTAGAACCTTGTTTATGGCCCATGGTAATGTTCTATAGTGGTATTTTGCGCCTCCATAAGTCTATATATTGAGGGCTTGAGATGGGCACATTATGGGAGTTTATTTGTGTACACAAGTGTTGCTGGATTGAAGATTGAAGAGGAGGAGGAATGAAGGATTGTAAGTAATCTCTATTTCACGAAGATAATACAAGCATGGGCCTCTGTTCTTCATAGAGTTTTTCCCCCAAAAGGATTTCTCCACATTAATCCTGCATTGTGAGATGTTCTTCTTGTGTTGCTAATTACACTTTGTTATTGCTGCTATCTTATAATGAAATGTTATTCATTTATATCATGTTTTGTGTTAATCTAAGATAGGTTTATTAAGCATGTTAAAGCAGTGGTTTTTGGCATAACAAAGAAGATGAATATCTCCATGGTTTTTCATATTTTGTATTAAGTCAACTTAATTTTCAGATTTGCAAACAATCACATATATTCATTGGGTATAGTCAGCATTGAATGTCATAACCGGTTTTATCACATTAGACATTTCCACCAATTTCCAGCGATTTCACAACATTTGGTATCAGAGCTTAAAGGATTTTCACGGATTGCATGTGTTGTCATGTGCATGTATGTGAGTTGCATGAACTTGCATATTATTTGCATGTGCTTGCATGTGAAGGATTCATGGTGTTTTGGTTCTTGGTATTCCTCCATTTTGATTTCTTATCCTAACAAGCTTGTGGGAATTACTTAGAAGGAAATGTGAATTGTTGGCGGCTTGTGGATTGTAGTAGATTTGCAGATCTATAAGAATGAAAGTCATGGCACCTCAAATGAATATTATCAATGAGATCTATGTTGGACACTTGAAGCTCATGGAGGATCTTGTGTTTTATGGAGTTGATCATCGGTTTGTTTTTTGCATTGCAATGATCTAGAGCTCTGCTTTGCCAATATGTTACTCTCATCTTGCATGGTGGTTATGTCCTTTTCCATGGGGTCATTTATAGTGAAAGGGTATGCATATTGTTTGTGTTCGTATAACCTTGTAGTCACATGTGAAATCGCCTACTATTTGGACTACATTATGGAGTGTTTATGTTGGGTTCATGGTTTCACTCCTTGGTTACATGGAAGCACTGAATGATTAGCCATTGGTTGCATGTGGTTGACGAGTTGGTTATTTTATAATCTTAATGCTCCTAAACAACTTGATAGGTTAGCAGTTTTTCATGTTTCTAAAAGTTGTGGGCTTATAGATTTATGTTTATTCCATTGTTCATATGACATTTTTTATGTGAATGTTTGGACGTCGAAGTGGGTTGCAGATTTACAGAGATGATTTTGTAGGTTTTACATTTTAACTAAAATCTGTGGCATGTAGATCTATGGTAAAACTGAATTTGGGGTGTTCTGGATGAAGACGGTTATAGGTTTGCATGGCTGCTTGAAGGGTTCTTAAGGATTTATGCTCACTCCTATGTGGGTATGTTTGGCAAAACAGATCTAGCATTGACTCTAGTGTTTGAGTCTTGGAAATCTACGAGTTATGCCTCATTATCTCTATTTTGCATGTTACTGATGTGGATGCTTGGTCATTATTATTACATTTGTATGCTGATTTCAATGAGAAATTTTTTTGAAGTACCATTTGAATTTTAGCAGTAGATAATGGTGTATTAGAAGCTTTGTTCACTTTCAGTAGAGTTTTGGTAATGATATTGGTCATGATGCCATGTATAACTCAACATCACTTTTAGTGGGAGTTTTATGGAGTTATATTACATGTTCTATCTTCTTTGATTCAAGATTTTGGCTCTAAACTATTGATGTTATAGTGTATAGTGAGCCATGGATAATCTTTGATTAGAAGATGGGTCTTTTGCAATGGTTGCTTGTGTCATGTGAAGCTCTTGGATTATGTCTTTATGTTGTAGTGAGAGTTTGACATCTTGGGTTCTATTGACAAAGGATGTGTAGTATTATATCATCTTGGTTTGGAGATCGTGGTTTAACTCTCTCCTTTGGGAGCTCTTGGTGTTGGGTTCTTTGATTGTGTTAGAGCCATGAAGGATCTTAAGTTAGGAAATTATCACAATGCTTGGGGATGTAGTTTTTGGTTTAGAGTGTGGCTTCTATTAAGTCATGGTGTACTCTTGATTCCGGATTGGAGTGTTGGCATGATGCAGGTTCTCCTGAAACCATGATATGTTCTTTGGATCATATGATCCTCCTCTAAGAAGATGATAGATCATGACATCACGATATGTTTTATGTTTCTACAATTAGAACTTCGGTCATGGTCTTGATGGTTCTCTTTGGATTTGTGTTTTAATAATTTGCTTGGAGCTTCATGATTTTGTAGGATTATAACGTCCCTCACCAATATCTCTAAAAGTATGCTCTTCCCATTCACTTCCCAATGATTTAATATTCAAACATTTTATCAAATAGTTGGTATTCTTCTCAATTAAAGGTATCTCAATTATGTTTTACCACTTAAATATTGTTTGGAAAGCATGAATAACAATACTTTTTGCAAAATAAAAAACACAGTTGTTTTTCGAAGTCAACATGATTTTTGCCTAAAGAACAATAGCATCAACATATGGTAGATGCATCCTTAACATTTAGTGAATTCGATGGCTCCTGCTCCCGCTCGTGCCGGATTTTCGATTTCCTCTCCTCCCATGCAAACAATCCCCTCTTCGATTGATCTCGACCGCTCCATCCTCGTCTATGTTTGTGAGGATGGGGTTAATGTCAGCCCTGCTGGGGGTGGTTCAGTCTCTGCGACTGGGATTTCTCTTGTGTCAGAGGCTTCTGCGGCTATGGTTTCATCCTTTACGAGTCTCATGCTTTCCTCTGCGGCTCCTAGCGACTCTTTTGCTACTCGCGTGGCTTGTGGCGGAGATGGTGCGGGTAAGGGCGGCCCCAAATTTCCTTCCTCTGAGATAAAAAATTCCCAGTCTGTAAATCTTTCGATATCTTGTTGGTGGAAGAGACGGTTGTTGCGATTGGTGAGACTATATTAGAGCTCTTCTAATGCGGCAATATGAAGATTTAAGGGTTCTGGCCCGATCTTCCGGGACTTCATGCTTAGATTTCTAAGCACTAGGAACCCATTATCACTGATACAGTGCAGTTTTATCCTATGGCCAAGGGTTTCTTTATTGCCAAATTTGACACTGCTACGGACAGAAAGATCATTTGTGTGATCACTTTTTCAGTTGGGAGGATCATTTCACATTGATGGTTAAACCTTGGCATCATAATTTTAATCCTGCTTCTGAAACTTTCAACAAGATGCCTGTGTGGGTGAGACTCCCTAACCTCCCACTTCATCTATGACTGGACTCTGTCTTGGAGGCAGTGGGGGAGGCGCTTGGAGACTTTCTGATGGTGGATGTGGAGTCATCTAATCTTCTTCATTCTACCTATGCTCGTATACTAGTGGAAATTGATACTTCGATGGGGCTGCCTGCGGAGATCAAAATCTCGTCTCCTTTTGGTAGCTGGGTCCATCCCTTGGACTACGAAGGAATTCCCTTCAGTGTAGAAGGTGTTTTAAAAAAAGGCATATTGTTGCTATGTGTGATATTGACAATAGGAAGTCGAAGAAGCCCTCTTCGTGGTGGAACGACGCCTCTTCTCAGCATTACATTGTTCTAAAATCCTCTTCTCAGATGGTTGAGAAGGGTGCTTCTGATAAAGGGACTCATGCCTCTGATGTTGGCGCTATTGGCTCTTTCCCTGTTGCTTCAAAGTTGGTTACTGAGTTGTTCTTTGCGGGGGCTACTATTGGTTTTGTCCCATGGTTCAAACTGTGTTTCTACTGCTCCTATTGGTTCTGCTTCTGCTGGTTCTATGCTGGATGGTGCTAGAGCTTCTATGGTGAGTCTGTAGTTGCTGGTTATGTTGGCTCTGAAGTTGTTTCCTCTTTGGAGGATGGGGGTTCTGGGAGTGCTCTTGGCTCTAGGACTCTGATCGCTGGTTCGACACAAGGTGTTGGACCTTTGTTAGGTGCTGGGAATTTGGCTCTAGATTCTTTAAGCTGGTAGAATAAGGCTACTAAAGTGGAAGAAGGATGGATCGCGATTAAAGGTAAACACTCCAAACAGTCCTCGCCTTCTTTTGATATGACTCTTTGGTCCCATAAGAAGGGGACTAAAGGAAAATCTTAATGGTTAATTTTGGTCCTAGGTTGTTGACCTTCAAAGTTATATCTTTGGCAGCATTCTTCTGTCTTTTGTCTGGGGGGCTAGCCTATTATTCTGGTTAGTCAGTTGAGTGTTTTTTCGGGGGACTTGTAATGCTTTTTCCAATGTTTTAGTTCTGTATAGGGTTTCGGGGCCCCTTCAAAACCTGTTTTTTCCATAATTGAAAACAATACTTTTGCAAAATCAATAAGGAAACCGAGATATATTTCTGAAAGCTGCAATTTAATTAATTTTGAACTCGAAAAACATAACAATATTGTTACTAGCTAGACTTGCCAAAGTTCATTACTTTAAGCAATTGAATTCTAACCTGGAAATGATTCATAGCAGAAAGTATCATTCAATAATATGACCTAGGCATATGAAAGCCACATCTATATAGTATATCTCTATGGAGAATATTATCGCCTCCCAAAAAGAAAAGACTAACCAAAATGAATTCCCAAACTATCTCTTTCCACAGATGTTGGATGGGAGTGGGATGAGAACGTTAACTGATTGAATATTATTATATTAGCCACCCAGATTGGGAGTGGGTGTACTCTTGATTCCAAATTAGAGTACTGACATGATGCAGGTTCCCCTGAAACCATGATATGTTCTTTGCATCATATGATCTTCCTTTAAGAAGATGATAGATCATGACGTCATGGTACGTTTTATGTTCCTACAGTTAGAAATTTGACAGTGGTCTTGATGGTTCTCTTTGAATTTGAGTTTTAATTATTTGCATGGGGCTTCATGATTTTGCAAGATTATAATATCCCTCACCAATATCTCAAAATGTATGTTCTTCCCATTGACTTTCCAATGATTAAATATTCAGACATTTTATCAAACAATTGGTATTCTTCTCAATTAAAGGTATCTTAATTATGTTTTGCCACTTAAATATAGTTTGGAAAGCATGAATAACAAATACTTTTGTAAAATCAATAAGGAAACTAAGACTATTTTTGAAAGTTGCAATTTAATCAATTCTAAACTCGAAATACATAACATTGTTGTTACTAGACTTGCAAAAGTTCATTACAATAAGCAATTGATTCTGACTTGGAAATAATTCACAACAGAAGTATCATTCAATGATATGAACCAAGCATATGAAAGCCACATCCATATATTATATCATTGTTGAGAATATTATCGCCGCCCAAAAAGAAAAGACTAACCAAAATGAATCCCTGAACTAGCTCTTTCCACAAATATTGGATGGGAGTGGGATGAGAACGTTAAGTGATTGAATATTATAATATTACCTGCTCAAACATCAACAAATATATATTCAGTTCCATGTGTGGCTCTCGAGCGAAGCATGTCTAGACACCAACTGAAATATATGCTCTCCTCTGCTCACACATGTAAGATAATCAGTCACTGTGTCGCCTCTTCAAATATAGTTCCTGACACCTCTAGCATGTGCCTCACAAGATAGTCTTCCCACCGATAATAATATCCATGCCAAAGTCGTTAACTATGCTTGATACCATCTCTGCTCTCTTCTTCATGAATCAATTCCTTAATGAAATCACATCTCCATTAGGAAGCTTTGTACTTGATAGAAATGCTTCTGTACATAACTACCAATCTCCATTCAACAAAAGCAACATTGTGGCTAAATGATGAATTGAAATAAAGCTTGTCACTGGAAGTTACAAAACTGGCAACTCCTAACGTTCTACTTGAAAGAGTAATACGTACAAGAATGTTCGCATAGGAAGCAACTCCTTTGATTATCCAACTTACTCCTATTTCCCCAAATCTTCATGCAACACTAGTAATCTTTGATGATAATCATCAGTTCCAGTTTGGGAAATTAACGGCCTCCCATTATATCCAACAATGATAATTGTTCAACCATAGATTAAGCGACGATGCCAAGAAATAATCATGAAATATTCAAAAACGGCAATATCATTTAATCTTTTTGCCACATAGTATTACATCAATGCATATTTCCACATGAATAAATTAAATCACCAAACCTCGTGCCAAACATCAAGGCATTAATATCAAATGATTAGTGCCCAATTATTACAGATATGGATAAATACCTCTATAAATAGAAAACGCTTTGATAATGACTTTCCAATATCTAAAGATTCCTACAAACTCCATTAAGGTCATCTGAAAATTTGAGTTAATTCTTCCAGGACCACTTAGGACAGATCTTTCATTGCCGAAAGTAGTATTCCTAGGCTTCCACCTTGAGAGAATTTGAGAAAACTCTCAAATTAATAAAGTAATCAATAATTATCAAATTCCCAAAATCATATCCTTCACTTCTTCCAAGAGCTTCTATACCAAATGCTTTTAGTTACATTCTCGTACCACCATTATTAATTGTTTATTTAGTTAACTTTCTAAAGTCTATTCAATAATTATTTAATGTTTATCATTTATTTGATAAATATATTAAATAATTAAATATATTTTCTTGACTTTAGAAATTAATTTATCTTTCAAACCTTTTTCGAATGGGGACATATAAGTCCTCCCATCCCAAAAGTGTTGTTCCTCAAGCAATCAAGCACCAAGACCCCATATCAGTCTCAGAGGTCAATATGAATCTGTTCTAGAAAATTGTATTGCCAAAACCTGCAACTATTATCTACATATCTGTCCTGGAAAATAGTCGAATAGCTATCTGTATCAAATGGTCAAATTTGCCATCCTGTCTTCTTTCTTTCTTTGATATCTATTAAGCTACTCTAGTTCTCACCTGAACAATTTCAAAGTTTGCATTCAATGCTTCCATCCCACTTGATGTCACTACCTTTTGGGGATCATCATTCCATGTTGTCGACACCACCATCACTATTGAATTTTGACTCTCTCGTTAGGAAGACCTGATTGTACCTACCCAAAGAGTACAACCACATAATTCCCAATATCAAATCCGTCACGTCAAGTCCAATCACAAAGAAATCATCAATTAGAGTGAAACCATCCAACTGAATGTTCAGTCGTCGAATCATCTGAGCGTTGGAATGTCAACAACTTGTATTCCATGTCTCACTACCACATCTCCATTGATATTATAAGTTGTTGCATTGTCCACAAGACATGTCATCAACTGTGGCTTCATCTCTCCTCTCACCCAGAAAGGTTTGTGTGGAATCTCCTAATAAACAAGCAATTGTACCACATACCTCCTCATGCTCACCTTTTGAGCTAGAATCAGTTACCTTATTCTTCATGTTAGATAAGACCTCAACGTAATAAGTCTTGCCTTTCTCACGACACCTGTGACCTAGTTCCCATGGTTCTTGACAAGTGAAGCACAACTTTTTCAGTTGGATGGTTAGTTTTTTTACAAGTCTCGATTAATTGGGTTTGTCCCACTTTTCGCTCTCAGCCCCTCACTTATAAATAAAGGAGGGTGCTCATTGTAATGGGGAATCTTTTATGCATTGCAAGAAAACTCTGGTGAGATTGTGCAAGTACAAACTTTGCTTTCATTTGTGCAAGTCAACTTTGGAGTGAATAAAAAGCAGGTATTTTCAATCTTTGAGTTGGGAAAACTTGTGGAATTATTTGTGTTGCTATAAGGAGAAACTTGAATCTGATTTTGTATAGACTTTGCGCTATAACTGTCAATTTGAGTTACAATGAATTCATAGTCTTTGAGCTGTGATTCATAGTTGTATTAGAAGTAGAAAATAAGTTCATGTGCTTTAAGTCTTTGTGCTTATCCTATTGCAACTTTGTAGCTTAAAATTATTTCGAGATAGTGTTCAAGTCTGTGAGCTTATATATATATTTCATAGTATATTGTCAACTAGTACGCTTAGCAATTAATCTTTCAGTTAATTCTGAGTTTATTGGTATTATTGCTTCAACTAGTATTTGAGTTTCTGGTTAGATTCTAGTTGAGTTAACAGCAATAAGAAGGGTGTCTCCCCTAAGTTGAGAGGAGAGATTTATTCTCACATACTGTGCCTAAATAGTTCATTTTGGAAGTAGTGTGCCTACGACTACTTACAAAATATATAGCCAACAAGAAGATGCTTTTGAAGGTGGTCTGGCATCCATTCCGAGTGTTGTTCCCTCTTCTGCTAAATGACTCAGACTGCAAGGTCTAAGGGGGAGTTTTCATGCGAATCTGTTTTCCCCCTCTTGGATGGATGTTGAGTATCTCCTTAGCATGGCAATAAGGCTTGAAGGTTTTTCCTAAGGTAAGCTACTTGTTTTGTGGTCCGGAAAGGTGATTGTATGGTTCGGTAAACAGTGTATCAGCTTTTTCGTGTTGTCAGTGACAGTATTTATTTGGTCGATTACGTTCATTTGTGCAATTACAATTTTGAGATTTCAAGAGTGGAAGAATAGAACAAAGGAGTGCAAAAGAAACTGTGAGTTAGCAATGGCAAATTAGCAAGTGTAAACGATAAAACCAGACATGTTCATAATAAGAATTCATTTGTTCCGTCAAGAGAGGTTTCAGATGTGTGCTTTTCTAAGATTGATGAAAAAGTTATTTATAAGGAAGACGTTTGTCGCCATATTCATGTCAATTTGGAAGAGTATGATCATGGAAAACTAAGGAAATTCAAAGAAAATCATTTAGTTGAGGGTTTGCAATTTAAGAATATTTGTGCACGATTAGGGAACAAGGGTTTGGATGGGTGGAGTAATTTTTCAATGTTTGAAGATAATTATGTTGTAATGATTGGATTGAGTAGACTGCATGGAGAATAAATCTGGCTAGATAGGTTGTGTTATATTACAAAAGATGCCCTAAGGGCTGTGACAAGGCTTTGCTCTACAAGAGATGTGCATCAGCATCAAATGAAGTTAACATCATCAAAGTCAACAAGATCAAAATTCAATCTGTTGTACTCAATCATGAATATATGCTCCCCCTAAGCTTAAAATTCAATTTATTAAGTCAATTGATAGAGAAAAGAAACACAGTATCCCACCTTGTCCTTGAATCTTTAAAGATATTTGTGCCAATCATTAATCTATCACATATCCATTACCAAACTCATACTAAAATCCCTGCAATACTTCTGAAATGTTGTCTTCAAATAAATCATCATCAGCAACAACAAATTGTTGTTATAAAGTCTGCACTTCCTGTCAACTTCCTGTCATTTGCTGCACCTACTGCCTGCACTGCACTTCCTGTCAATTTTCTGTTGTTTTTTGCACTTTCTGCTTGCACTGCACTTCCTATCCATCTGCAAGTCTGCATTTTCTTTCTGCACTTCTGCACTTCCTGTCTGCACTTTCTTTCTGCGTTTTTTGTCATATACCGATCAGATGCTAATAAAACTAGTTATGTTGCATAAATCCGAACACTGTCAAAAATCTGCCAGTAAAACTGAATAATAATTATTGTTTCATCTCCTTGTGTCACATCTTTGTACTTTTAAACACCAAAAACAATGTTGTCTTTACTCGGCACTTTCACATTTTCAATCTTTGTAGCTTCTTCCTGTAGCACAACTTTCTAGTCACAGAATTCCAAACTTTATTATCTTTTGAAATGTCACAAGTTTTGCACGTCTTCTCTACAAACTTGAAATCATATCAATTGGAAGACAGTTCATCTTTGTGCACTATATTTTTATCTCATCCTCTGCATTCTACCCTTGGAGAAAACATTCCTTTACAAGACTCCTTCCTCTTGTCAAACATTTTACTTCATCATTATTGTCTTTTCCTCTATACCAATCTTTTTGCATGTTTGCTTTTAACAGTCCTATTTCTGCTCTATAAGAACTCTAATTGCCTTCTTGTTGTTCCAAGCCTCATGCTTTGATCTAACAGCAGAGCAAAGGGTCTTTTTAAAAAAATAAGCAGATTATATATGAAAACATGAAGTCTTCCTTTGCTTGGATACTGTGCATGGCTTCTATATGAGATTGTCATGGATTCATGAAAACTTTACCATGTTCCTTCTGCTGTTATGAGCCTCCTTGCATGTCCAAACCTAGCATTTGATGTCCTTGGTGAAGTGAATTTTCATGACTGCTCTACTTTCAATGTCCTGTAAATCTGATAGTTTGACTTACCTCTAAATACGCCATCGCGATACTCATTCACATGTGAGCCTCTATCCCCTTGAACTATCTTTGCAATGGTCTCTTGTTTGCTACTATGTGCTTGTAAAGATTGTCAATATACTATCTAAGCATTACCCATGTGCTTTGCTTATCTTTTTGACTTCTTCGCCGCTCACTGTCATTCTATATTGTCCTAAGTTGCCAATTCGGATTCGGGGACGGATTTGGGCTTGCGAATCCGGTTCGTGGATTCGTGAAAAAAAAAAATTTGCCATTTGGGTTCGTAGGGATTCGTGAGTATGTATATATATATATATACAAAAAAAAAGAGAAATATACATAATTCTAAAACTAAATCATTTCATAGTATGAATCTATGATGGTTGATCATTGATCAATGCCAAATCTCAAAGATTCAAAACATTAAAATTAAATCATAACATCAGTTCAAGTATCATTGTTTGAAGTTCAACTAATGGATTAATAATTTATTGATACTCTTCTTCATCATCATCATCTTCTATATGGAGCCTAATAAGACTCGAAGGTTAATTTTTCCCCACTTTTATTGGCGTAGTTTCCACCCCAAATTATTAAATGGGGGTTGGGGGCAAAGTCCCCAAGACGGGGTCAAGGGGCAGTGCCCCTTGCGGGGTCTAGGGGCAGTGCTGCCCCCGAAAGCTCAACCGACTTTAATTATTTTATAAAGGCTCCGAGAGTTATTTTTCAAGGCAAAAAAACGTCTTAATTTTACCACTTTACATCTTGGCTGGCCACGGGTCCCTGTGGATTCGCGCGGGATCCTCGAGGATCCTCGTTTTCTCCTCCCGGTCCGTGCTGGATCCGGGCAGGGTCCATCTGGATCCACGGGCCACGGATCCATCTGGACCCACAGGTCAAAATGCAGACCCTGCCCGGATCCAGCACGGACCGGGTAGAGAATGCGGACCTGGACCCGAATCCGAGGTCTACGGTACGAATCCGGTAACAGATATTGTCCAAACACCAACTTCAATAGCAACTTGTCAAGTGTTGATCCCAAAACAAGCATGCTGCCATTAACCAAATCAGATACCATATATCATTTGCATCAATACAAGAATGTAGAACATGAGAAAAACTTCAGCAACTTCCTCATGTAGCATTACTTGTAAACATTCACCATCTCCAATAGCTTCATTCACAAAACATTCACAATCTTCCAAACTTGTATTCCCACAAAGACATGTCAGCAAAAACACACATATGCAATAAAGATAATAAAAAGCAACTTCAAAACATTTCAAGAAGGCAACTCCATTATTGACTCAAACATCTCCATCTCTTCTATGATAAGAAACATCTTCTGCAGCCTTTATCAGGATTTCCAAGGCTTCATATTTTTTATTTATCAAATGTATTATTTTGTTGTTCTCAATTATCTTATATCATTGTTATCAATGCATAACACTGTCAACCAGATCTTCATCCTGAATTCACTGTTATGAACGCAACTAATGATCATTTTTCCTCTTTGCAAAGCATTACTGTCATGACATTTATGTTTTTCATTCCTATCATTATGCTTTATAGTATTATACAAAGGGAACATGATATCTGCTGACGAAAGCAATTTATACCTCTGCCCAGACAGTGAAATAGCCTATATTCTTAGACATACATTGATCCACATAAAGATCTCATCATCTTCAAACTTAATGATTGTTATAGCATGATGTAGAGCAGATATAACTAAGAATGATAGAAAAATATTGGTCAGCTAAGAATGATAGAACAATATCGCTGAAGATATGTTTATAACAATAAATCTCTATATTCTAAAAATCAAACTTTCTTTTCTCCGAAGGGGCAAAGAATATGACTATGTTTAACTTCCCCTAAGTCTCTGCTTCTTCTCAAGATCTAGATGATTTCACGTGTAGGAAGTGCACAGTGAGATTTCATAGATTCATCTTCTTTGATCTTTTTATCATCTTGTTTATGTTTTATTCTCCAAACAATCATAATTTCTTTATTTTGCTTGTGCAGAGTGTCTACCTTCTTGTGATTTCTAGATGGTTTTCCAAAAACACTTGTGCAAAAGCTTGCTATATGCTTAAGATTGTTGCATTTAAAACATCTGTTATTCCTATCTTTCAAGAACACACCTCTTCTACCAAAATTTGTAGGCCCTCTACAATTGATAGCCTTATGACCAAAATTATGATAACACATTTGATTTCTTGAAACAAAAAAGTTTCTTGTAAACTCAAATGATCTCTTATCAACAAATTTACAAGCTACAGCCTTATGACAATAACCATTACATGAATAACAATAACCAAAAAATGAACAATTGTACCTTGATGTTTGGTCTTGCCAGTAGGTGGAGATCTAGTGGACTAGTTGAAACTTCTTCTTCCATTGTTTATGCCTTTGGACTGTCTATCATCAGCAGTCTTCACTTCAGAATTCCTCGTCTTCCTTCTTAGGGCCAGCAGCATGGTGACCAAGGTATATTTTCTTTCTTGGAGTTTGTCTAACTGTAAAACTTTGTCCTTTACCATCTGTCTTTGCAGATACAAACACTAACTCACGTTTTGACCCTTCCATGGAGCTTTGCCCTCCTAGGCCAGTAGGAAGTTTGGAATACCTTTCTTACTTATCATCTCATTTAACGTGTTATTCCTGCTCTCAAAACCTCTGTAAATTTTTAGACTGATATTTATACATTTCAACTTCCTTTCTTAGAAACACTATTTTTTCAAGTTTGTGACACTCAATAGTTTTGACCTCCAAATCAGATTTTGTCACCTCTACTATTCACTTCTTCTCTTCAACTTCTATTTTTAGGTTGTTAATCAAGTTATCTTTCAAAGTTTGATCTTTTAGCAAGGAACTCTCTTCTAAACTTCTTTTCAAAGAAAAAATTTCATTTTCTAACTTATTACCCAATTCTTCCTTGCCTTTTAATTTGGTTTCCATTTCCTCTTCAGCCCTTTTCGTTTCTACAATTTGGACTTGCAAAAAATCATTAATCTTTTCAGACTCATTACAGTTTTGTACCATCACTTTATTAACCTTAAACTTTCTTGGAGACATTCCTTGAGATTCTGATTTTCTTGTTTGAGTTTCTTGATCTAATCTAGGGCAGCAATAAGTTCTCCTTCAAGATAAACAAATCCTTCTTCCTCGTCTGATTATTGATAAAACTGATGTTCACCTACAACCTCCGTGAACTGAGAATCATCTTTTATTCCTACAGAACATTCTTTAGCACAAAGATCATTTGAAAATTCTTCAGCATGTGTATTAGGCAACTCTTTCTTATCAGGCAGACTTTTCACCTTTTTAAAAACTTTATTTCTACACTTCTTACCCATGGTATTCCAATATCAAGATCAACCTTAGGCGATTAAGCCACTACAAGGCACTTGGCTCTGATACCACTTGTTGGAAAACCCCAGACTACTAAGGGGGGAGGGAGGACGAGGGGGCAGTTGAATTAGTGGTCAATAAAACAATTTATTTCAATAAGAAAATGCTTCAACATTATAACTCCACAAAATATACAAGATCTCTGAACACAATGTAAAAGTATTAAAGCACATATTCACCAACAAAATACAAGAGCCACATAAGCATAATGCATAACACAAGTATTTGAGTGGAAAACCCTTAAAGGGTGAAAAACCACTATGAAAGATAACTTTATTAGGCCTCACTGGCAAAGATACAGAGCACCAACCCTCTACAAGTTTTAGGAGCACCCACCCCAAGGAGCATCAACCCCTTACAAACTTTAGAAGGACCTACTTCAAGAAGCACCAACCCCTTACAAAGTCTCAGAAAAATATTGTGTTAGAGGGTTACTCTGTTTCAGTACAAATCACTCAACAACATCTCTCATCAAAAATGATAAACAATAAAATACCAAGCATGGCTATCAGGTTTGCAAACTCAGTGTTAACATTTTGCACCCTCAATCAACTCTGCAACCATAACCCTAACAGCAACTTTTGTAATCTGTTACAAACACTTGTCTATGAATAGAACAATATTCCAAACACATATTTTTGTACATGCTATCTTTAAAATCATACAATATTAAGCACTTTTCAAATTGATTGAAGAGCCATGTAAGAACTGATATATCTGATAACACAGACAACACCCTTCCTTATACAATAATGCAATTTTCAGATTCTCCACATACAGACTATTTCTTTTCCCGTGAACAGCAACTCAGAACTTCATAAAATCTGTTGTATTTTCCTTGTTAAGAACACACATCTTTTATCATATTCAACGATATCTTTGCTACAATCTCAACAAATATCAAATCTGCATATTACAGATCTTCTATTTCTCTCCACACCAATATCTTGTCCACTTTTCAATACATCTGTGCATGTCTCTTTTCCATCTACACTCAAGATGTCATCCACTTTTCTCCAACCTCCATCAATCTGAATAAACAGTTGTATCCCCAAAAATAAAAGCAATAACCAATTGTTCAACTTCCAGTAAGGTAGTTAACCATTGGAATTTGAGAATGATTATTTTTTAATCTTAAAACATCTCACCCATGTATAATAGAAAGTAAAGACCAACCTTTGATATTCCTCAATGAATAATATCATTAATATTCATCACTTTACTTTATTAAGTCAAACAAATAAAGTTCTATCATTTTGTTCCCGTGAGTATGTAGTTACAGGTTCATGTCATACTAGTGCCATGAATTGTGCAATTCTGTACAAGTTCATGTCGCCAAGATGACAAGATACAGAAACTTGTGTTGCAAGACCTTGATTTCAAACTCCAACTAATTTGTTTGCGTCGAGGCTTCAAGAAAGCATTATACTGAAGTATAAAACTCATCTTGACAAGCATCAACCTTATTGCAAAGAACACATCTTCAACAACTATGCACAAATTCAATACTTAAACATGTTCCTCCATTGTAACTAATTTAAGTCAAACTCACCTTCCATGAACCCAACCTTCATGAACATATGAACTCATACCATATTGTACTTGCATCCACTCACAACACCACATGCCAAAAGACTTTGCCATTATGACTCCCATGTATACACATATATAAACATATACATACTTGTGCTTGTATAAAGATTCCGCTTGAACATCATGTCCACACCATCTTAGTTGTCTCCAATAGTCTAACCAACACAAACTAACATTGTCATGAATATGCTAACTATCTCCATTAGCATCTAACTCCCCCTTTGACAATGTACTTTACCTTGTTGACATCAATGCCAACAACTCTTCTTCACTTGCCAAGTATGCCAATACAGAAAACACCGCAACCAAGACCAAAACCTGAATATGATTCAAATCACATCTGCATATCTTCATCCTTGATTTCCAAAACCGAAACCTTCCAGAAGACAACTGAATAACTGTCATCTTCAACTGCATAACTATGTTACTGAACCACTGACATCCGGACAAAACCAATGACTTTCAGACTTACGAATAAACTCAGAAGCACTATATACAATCTCCAAAATACATCCATGTCTTCCACTGTTTTGTAGCACTAATACATACATGTCTTTTGTTATTTTGTAACACTAAATACATACTTGTCTTCCACTTAATACATAGTTGTCTTCCACTGTTCTGTAACACTGAATACATACTTGTCTTCCACTGTTATGTAGGTTCAGTAGGCACTGACATGTCCAGCACACAATCTTTCTTCTTGAAAAATAGCAGACTTCCAGACCATAGTGTTTGAGCAAACACAAACAAAATGTTTGACATTAATAACAACAAACGACCAAACATATATTTTCAACAACTTCTCCCTAACCCATTTTCTCATTGGTCCATAAAAGCATTGTAATTTTCTTATTTGCCCACAAGGTGGTGCCCAATTGTAATTGGTCAGTAGTTAATGCTTGTAGTTGTTAGTTAGGGAAAACCCTAATTAGGGCTTTGTTGGCTTAATCTTGGCCTTGATCTTGAATCAATCAAAGTCATTCATTGTACTTAGAGCCTCTATGATAGGCAAACTCAAATCATTTGGTAAAGGGGGGAGAGACTTGTTGATATTATTGCAATAATACTGCCAAAATTGTTCATAAATCATTGTTAGTCTTCATGGTGGATAACTTGTATCATTTTGGAGTATTGCATTGTTTCTACATTTCCTCACTTAGCGTAGGATTTGCTTATGTTGATTAGAAATAGTGTTTAGTTGAATATAAGATATTTTGGATGCATCTTTGCGAAACTCACTTTATCCATACCACTAGCAATTCGTTGATTATAAGTTTGCCTTGTGTGGTCAATTGGAAGTTTAATGAGCTCTACTTCGATTATTGCTTGCACATTGATATGTATCCATTGATGATGTTAATAGAATGGTAATAGTTTAAACATCTTACACTTACCACTAACTTGGTTTAAGTCGATGGCTAAACTAAGTCTAGTAGAGTCACAAAGACATTCACAGTCTCTTGCATTCTAGGAGTAGAATAGCTTTCTAAACCCTTATCGTATTGTAGACACCCAAATTTGATCATTAAATATTGATCATATTAAAGTCATATTAACCATTTTTCTATAGTCGTCTTATTAATTAAATAATCAATTTATTTAATTAATGCTCCCTTCCTATTTCGTTTAGAGTCGTATTAATTAAACAGTTTGCCTATTTAATTAATCCACCCTTTTGTAAATCCCTCTAGGTAAATTAATTGATTTAATTTATCTAAAGCTCAATCCCATTTGATTAAATAAACCTATCTGTTTAATTAAAACCCTTCCTCTATTTTTGAATTAAAAAGAATTCAAGAATTCATAAAACTCCATCCACTTGCAAAATCCTAAAATCCCCACTCGCATCACTTAATCCTAATTTAATTAAGCAAATACATCCTTTTTTTGATTAATCCCCACTCACTCTCTCTCCTCCCACTTGCGTTCTCTTAACAAGCTCACTTGTCTTCTAATCACCTTTTCATTAAGCGTAAACCATCATTAGACATGTGCACATTCCTAAGTATAAAGATTAAAGAAAACAAAGTCAAACCAAGTCTCATCATTTCCAATCCCCAACCAAGTGTCATTAAGTCTTTCTTAAATGCACTTTCTATCTTGTCCCCTTTGAATAATTTTATATTCTTTATCCTCTTCCCCAACATGTCCTTTGGGATTTGAGACATAAAGTGCCTTTATGGCTTGTCCCTTTCTCAACCCCCAAAGTCTCTCCATCCACTCTTGGGTTGATATTTGTCATCCTCTCGTGAGAGTTGAAAACCCTAACCTTTTCCAACACTTAACCAAAAAGATCTTTCATCCTTCATTCAATCTCATCTCATTGTGCAACTTCACTTATGCAATTTTGAGAGCTCTCCATACTTGTGCAACTTTGAAGTCATTTTCATCATCCTTTGTTAAAAGCTTGAGCAACAATGGAGTCTACCACTGTTATGTTATCAAGATCATGAGCACACATACAACAATAGCTTAGACAAATCGTTGAATCAAAGAGGCTACAACATGGGTTATTATGGTTTGCATTCTTGTTTGGTCTATTTCTGTCTAATCTTGTATGTTGCTTTGTATTTGTGTTTTGAGTGTTTTTACTTGTTATTTGCATTCCTTTGAAACACATTTTCCTTGCACACACCTATTTGCAGTTTGTTTGATTAGAAGTAGTTGAAGAGCTCCAATTACCATATCTTTTGCATTTGTGAAGTTGATATCCCATTGAATGAACAATGTAAGTCCCTTTGTGATACCCAGCATATCACATCAATATAACTGAGTTAAGTCCACAATAAGGAGACTTGGGTTTGTCTCATTTCATCACACAATCCATATACATTGTTTAGCATATGAGCATCCTTGTTCAACACAGAGTCGAAGATTTGCTATTTCATTTGGGATACTAAGTATTTGATTTTACATGTTGAAGTAGTCATAAAACTCGCATCAACAGTGCTACAAGGTAAACTTGGAATCTTTTCGATGTTTGTAGGTAATATCCTCATTATTGGTAACAAGGAAATCACAAAATCCCTTGGCAAATATTATGTATGGGACAAATTCAGGATGGGGATTACTAAATCCATAGACAATGCTACTCTAGAGAAGCTCTCATCTCTCTCACGGATCTTGAATTCAAAGGATACAGTGAACACTATAAGAGGTTTAGAGAAAATATTAGAGGCTTTCATCAGAAGTGGCAGCTACTCAATTCTATCAAAGAAGTGTAGTGGCATTACCTTGTACCAAGAAACACTAGATGTCATTGAGCTATGAAAGCTAGAAAAATCTTACCCCTCCCAAAATTGTTTCAATGTAGTGAAAGAAAAGAAGGCAATTAAGTTTAAAGCATGCAGCCCCAACAAAGAAAAAGACACTTCCTATAGTCCTCACTAAAGTAGTATTATCTATGTTAATACATGTCTCGACTGTGTTTTTCTATAGTTATGTCTATTTGGTCTATCACAAATTTGTTTGTATGTCCATATTGTTAAAGTTTTGAACCAGAATAGAAAAACCATAGAGCTGATATCTTAAACAAAACACAAGAACAAATAGACAGAGATTTACCCTGGGAAAACCCTCCTACTCGAGGGAAAAGCCCAGCCACCCAAAAAATGATCCTTTATTAAATGCTTGACACAAAATATAATGATCTCAAGCATATGATTGATAACTTTTATCAGTCAATCAATAAATGCCTTCTTCACAGTTCGAGTACACCTGCTATGATCATAGTTTGAATAAAAAAAAACATATAATGCTCTAAGCATCTCACAAAATGCTACATATGTAGAGATGTATCACAGCTCTGAAGAAAAAGTCCCAATACAATGAACTGTTCACGCACCGTCCTCTTCATCCTCACTGTAGAAGATACACCACAGATAGGAAGATATATATGTATATATATATATATTGATTGTCATAACAACAAGAAGTGTTATCTTTCACGCAGGAGACTCTTGGTATATCACTCGGAAGACTCTACAAAACGCTTTTCATATTCCAAATGTTGGACTCTTCGTGTGAACCCGTGTGACTCTTCAAATTCATAACTGTCCATTCTTGGCTCGAGAGACTCTTCACCTCTCCAAACGGTGACTCTCCAATTGACGCGGACGACTCTTCAATAATTAACATAACTGAAGAAGGATATCTTTCAGCCAGCCAGCATAGAAGCAACCATTGTAGGTAGACAAACAACCATCACAGGTAGAGATGATTTCTCCTGCAGCTATAAAACATGAACACATGTATATCAAGTTAATAGGAAAGATAGCACTTTTCAATGTTGCAACCTAGAATCACATTTATTAGACACTCAACAATATTATTTTGCAACCTATCATCCTTGCCAACCAATCAAACAAGGAAATTGTATTATTTTTATATTTGGAAACTATAATGTTGCAAGTTGCATACCTCGCAATTTCACATCACATAAACCTCCCCTTAGCTCAACAAAAGACATTTTTGCAATTAAACAATTATCTTATTAAAAAAATTCTTTCTAGCAAAATTGGACCAATCCCTTACATCTAAATCCAATTCCTTTTAGATGAATGTGCAACATGTGGTCATTTGCACGACGCACTAACATACCGCAAAAATGGTTGACTCAATTGTCCGCTTCTTGCATTTTGCGAACATAATGCCCCTGTTAGCTAGGTAAGGTACCACAAGCAAGTCTAGACCTTCTAATTTGGCATTTGAATTCTCATTTGAAAAAAAGCTCTCCCCTCTTGCAATATCTCTCAATTATTCATTCACAGTTGCATGCATACACAGGTAACAATGTTCTTTTGAAGCTCTCAACATAACGTTTGTGACTAATTTAAAGCTTTAAAGCATCTCTCACTCTCTCATGGTATTGTCATGGAGGTTACCCTATCCTCGGCTAGATTGTCTTCCTCTACTGTAGGAGATTGGTAATATTGTTATCTTTGAAGCAATCTCTATTGTTATTATATTATACATCTTCTATCATGTCATGTCATTTTTATCTTTATTCATCTGGGCTGTTCGTGGAGGTGGAAACACAAAAATGTACGGTTGACTAAGGCAAACCCCTAAACAACCACCCCAACCTTTCTTTGTCTTATTTGTGCAGGCCTCAAAGAAACTCTCTGTGGAAACTCTCACAGATATTTAAAAGTTTGGGTGCTTTTTCTCCTCCTTTTTTGTTGTATAGTTAACTTGTTTGTCGCGGTACACAACTGCAACTATACTTTATTTCGTTGTATTATGCATTGTTGTTTCTTGATATTTGAATAGGATTAAACTATCATTTTCCAAGGCAATTTCATTTTTTGTTTGTACGGGATAATAGCACACCGCACTGTAGTACACATGCCATGTTGTAGTCCATGGCAGAAAGTCGGTCCAAGTTCTTGGAAAATCTTTGTTGTATGTGCCATAGTTGCAAAACTCGCAAGCCAATTCACTGGACAAGTCACTCGCCCAATAACTCGTCGACAAGGTTCATAAAACTCGCCGATTTTTGCTTGAAACACTACTAAATGCAAAAAATCATGATTTTCCCTTGAAAAACTCATCCAAATTCATATAATTTAGTTTATCTATCTTTTCTCATTTTCTCAAAAAAAAAACTCCCCCCACTTCCAGCCTGAGGGGAAAGGAAACATTTCCCCACACCCCTTCTATTGTTGGGTTTTCTCACATTTAACACCTTTTGCAGCTTATCATTGCTGCCACTCAAACCCATTAGTGTCTCCACTCCCAAACCCCCCTAGTTACCTGGATCTCGTCATATAAACTCTATTTTTGACTTATATTTGATGGACATTAGTGATATGTGTTTTCCCTCAGAGTGCGTGAAGTTGGCGCCAATGGAGCAATCAAGTTGGCAACGCTGAAATGTACGGCTCCTCAGAACAAGTTTTCTCCATTCACCTGACGACATCTCTCTCGAAAACTGTGACGTGGAGAGATACTCTCCAATGCTAGTGTACCATGTCGGCAAGATTGCAATGCTAAACAGCTATGCATCAGGGAATTCATCATTCACTCCTTCGGTTGGTTCTCCGGATTTGATTCGGGAGAGCTGGTTGACGATTACATGGCTTTTTCCCGGTCATACTATGATAGTGAACGTGAACTCCTGAAGCAACAGCAACCACCGGCTCACCCTTCCCTGAATGATGGGTTTGTACACCAAGAAAATTAAGGCTTGGTGATCCACATAAAACGTGAATGGAGTCGCCAACAGGTAGTGTCTGAATTTTTGAACCGCATATACCATGTCGAGGGCCTCCCGTTCTGTGGTACTGTAGTTTTTCTCCACCCTTGACAACAATCTGCTAGCGAAGTAGATAGGGTGATCCAACCCATGGTCGTCAGCGTAGCTCCTATTGCAAAGTTGGAGGCGTCAACATGCACATGAAATTCTTTATCCTTGTCCGGATATGAAAATATTGGCGCCCCTATTAGTCGTGACTTCACCTCTTCGAAGGCCTTTGCTTGAGTCGTTTCCTATACGTAGGGATCCCCCTTCCGTGTGAGAATGTCGAGAGGCTAAGATATCTGCGCGAAGCTCTTGATAAATCTTCTATAGTAGCCAATGTGTCCCAGAAATGATTTGACCCCGGTGACATCTGTTGGAGGCTCCATCTCCACAATGACTCGGAACTTATCAGGGTTGGTCTTCAACCAGGCTTTGCACACGATGTGTCCTAATAGCCTTCCATGGGGGACCTTGAACCGACACTTCGGGTTGAGTGCCAGTCGTGCCCTACGGCACCTCTCCATGCATTCTCCGAGAGCCTTCAGATGTGCCTCCTCTCCGCTGAAGATGGACCAATCCTCCAGAAAGGCCTTAAAATTACCTACTGCTATTTTATCGAATGTGTAGAATTATCCTCTGGAACGTGGCTGGTGCATTACAAAGACCGAACGACATTCTGTTGTAGGCGTATACCCCGTCTTCCACCACGAACGTTGTCTTTAACTTGTCTTCCTCGGTAATAGATATCTGGTTATAACCTGATAATCCATCCATAAATGAATAGATTTTGTGCCCTACTACTTCTTCGAGGATAGTGCCCGTGAATGGGATGGGGAAGGGGTCCTTCACCGTAATTGCGTTGAGGCATCGAAAGTCTACAGAGATCTGAATTTGATTTCCCTCCTTCAGAGATATGACAATGGGGGACACCCATTCACTAGTCTGTACTTTGAAAATAATCTCCACCTCCAACATACGTTCAATCTCTTCCTTGACTCTGGCGGCATAGATTTTATTCATTCCATACGGTCTCTTCTGTACCAGTACGACTCCTAGCACCAGCGGCATGCGGTGGACGCACAACTCTAGCGGTACTCCTTTGAGATCCTTGTACGTCCATGCAAATACATCTTTGTATTCAATGAAGATCTTGAATGCCACTGCTTTCAATACTGGATTCCAATCATCCCCTACTAGGATGATTTGGGTTCCGTTTCACTGCCAAGATTCACTAGTTTGATTGTTGGCCCTTCATACTGCATGGGATGCGTATCATCGAACTGGTGTGTTAGGGCTTCATTTACCTTGGCATTTCCTTGTATTCCCCGTACTCCGAAGGGAATTTGTCTGGCTCTTCCTTGACGCTTAGCATATTGCATGACGGCATGAACATCTCATAGTCCTCCATTTGCCAATGGAAAAGACCGTTCATCGAATCTGCACCATCCCTAGAGAATTCCTCCAACTCTAGCACACCTTTGGCATTGGGTTCCATTTGACTCCTTCCTTCTTCCCTTCGGTCATGTACCCCTTCTAATTCGGACTCCGAGGAAGAAGCCATTTCCTCACTCACCAACTGGGTGCGGAGATCAATGGTGAACTTCCTTCCCTCGCTTTCCATTGAGGATGTTCTTTTTCCAGTTATGGTTGCCCTTTGCCGTTACTAGCCACCCTCTACCCAGTATGGCGTCGTAGCCCTTTTGCTTGAGTGGTATTACCACAAAGTCCAACACGAACGGTTGTGTGCCAATAGTGACTAGTTGTGCCATCAATGTCCCAAGGGGTTAGATCCCATGTTGATCTGCACCCAATAGGTTGAAGGATGGGGGCCACAAGGTTGGCTTTCCCAGTGTTTTCCATGTCATCTCTGGTAGGACATTAACTCTTGACCCACCATCTACTATGGTATCTGTTAAGATGGTGACAAGAATGCCCATCTCGACTACTGCAAGGTGTTAGGAATGCAGATCTTTAATAGAGAGAATCTAATATGCTATATTAAATACAATTGTTATTTAATATATACTGAATTATATATATGCTTATGCAAGTTCTTTATGTATGTTGTAGTAGTAATATAAACCTGTTATTGATATGTTTCTATAGCATAGGTAAAGATATATAAATATATAACTTAAGTCATGTCTATGTAGAGACATGACTGTACATCGCTTTGTCTTTACATAGACATGGTGTATCATAACGTACCAATAATATAAGTTAAGCGATGTTCATATATAACTTAATGTCCTACGATAACTATCGTATGATAGTTATTGTAACACATATATGTGTTACGATAACTATCGTATGATAGTTATTGTAACACATATATGTGTTACGATAACTATCATACGATAGTCATCGTAACTCATGCATATTATTATGTCATCGGCCATGGTCGATATAAGAGCCTTCGTTAACCGTTTTACTTTATATTAATATAAAGTATGTAATCAATATATATCGAGTACGATTAATATGATATCAATAATAATAATATATATATATATATATAAGTATATCGAATCTTATCAATATGATAGTAATGATTATAATGTATATATATGTTGATATTAATAGCATCGATCAGATAAAATAACGATTATAGATAAATTATGAAATATATCTATATATATATAATGAATATATTAATGATATATATTAAATTATAATATATATAATTGTTTACATT
>MU226181.1:1027730-1038507 GCA_018584345.1 Thuja plicata | reverse complement strand
GATAGTTGATCCTTTAATTCAGAAATTCTTAGAAAGTAAGACGTAATGGTTTCCCCTTTGTTCATCTTTAGATTCAGGAGTTGTTGTTTGAGAGTAAGTAGTCTACTTGTATTATTGATCTCATATGTTTCTTGAATGGTTTTAAATACTTCATAGGCAGTTTCTAACCTTGCTATGGAAGGAAGAATGTGGTCCTTAACAGCATCGATTATTAGTTTCTTTGCTTTGTTGTTACGCCTTTTCCAAGTTGATTTATCTGGTTCATCCTCAGGCATTTTTATATCCTCCTCAACATAGGAATCTAACTTGAGCTCTTGAAGTAATGTCAGGATCCGTATCTTCCATGAGAAGAATTTTGTAGCGCCTTCAACTCTGTCTTCCACTTTAATGCTATTGGCCATTTTAAAATTTTCCTTTTAAATTCTAATAGCAATTTGATATATTTCAGAATTTTATTTATTTATATAATTCTTCTCTAAAGAGGCTCTGATACCATGTTAGGAATGCAGATCTTTAATAGAGAGAATCTAATATGCTATATTAAATACAATTGTTATTTAATATATACTGAATTATATATATGCTTATGCAAGTTCTTTATGTATGTTGTAGTAGTAATATAAACCTGTTATTGATATGTTTCTACAGCATACGTAAAGATATATAAATATATAACTTAATAGTCATGTCTATGTAGAGACATGACAATTATGCCACGTATAGCCATGTCTTTACATAGACATGGCGTATCATAACGTACCAATAATATAAGTTAAGCGTTGTTCATATATAACTTAATGTCCTACGATAACTATCATATGATAGTTATCGTAACACATATATAACAGCCTTCCTTAACCGTTTTACTTTATATTAATATAAAGTACGTAATCAATATATATTGAGTACGATTAATATGATATCAATAATAATAATATATATATGTATATATATATAAGTATATCGAATCTGATCAATATGATAGTAATAATTATAATGTATATATATATGTGTATATATATATATATATATCAATCATATCGAAGCAATTACTTAACACAGGGTGCCTGCCACTGTTCACGGCCAACAACATTGGATCTATTGTGGACCCTCCAGGGATATCCGTACGTGTGGTGTTCGTCTGTGTGGCCATTGTTCCTAGCAACGCTGTCCCCAATTGAGGCATGGTGTGAAGGAGATCCTGGATTTTCACTGGTACCTCCATATGCAGCATTTGTTGTAGGATGTTCTATTCTACCTCCCTCCGACCCGAGGTGCCAACCGTCTCCTGTGTGTCCTTTTGTGCCTTCATGGCCCTTTTGATCTCCGCTCTGGCTTCCCGCATCCTCTATTTTTTAGTACGAGGGTCTGGGTATGTGGCTTGCTTTGCTTTCCCTCAGGTGACAGCTGATACCTATTCTGTACTCGTGCTTCCTTCGATGTCTAACCAATTAATGTCGGATTTTGGGCAGTTGGCGTCTTCGTGGTCGCCAAGGCCACACCGACGACATAGCTTTTGTGGGATGTCTCTGTTGTCACAATCTCTCGCAAAATGACCTCATTGGTTGTATGCCCTGCACTAGATCATCGAGCGTCCTTTGGTGTCATATTTTTATTCTGCTTCTAGTGTTGTTATTGTTTCCCCTTCCGCCTCTTCGGCTACCTCAGTACTCGCCCGAAGATGCATTGTTGGTTGTTTCCGTTGCCCCTGATGTGGATGGTTCCTCTTAGGTGAAGACCACTTGTTGGTTCCGTACCTTCATGTTGTATGGGCATTCCTTGGTGGAATGACCCATAATCTGACAAATGTCACAGAATGCCTTCTTTGGACAGGAACCCTTCGTGTGGCCATTTTCCTTGCATTCCGTACACCACAACTCATCTTCGCCTTTGCTTGTGCTTCCTTTCATCATCTTGAATTCTTTCAACATCCTTTCCATGTCTTTCTGTAGAGCGTGGACTTTTTTGTGTGACTCCCTCGTCGCTATTGCTCTCCTCTGAAGAGTTATCTTCATCAGAGGATGACTTACTTTTCTTCTTTTTGGAAGTCTTATGTTCGCTCTCCAAGTCCATTGCTCAATTATATGCGTCTTCGTATGAAGAAGGGGGCACTATCTTCATCTTCTTCCTCAGGGTGGATTTTAAGCCTTCGACGAACCATCTCTTTTTTAGGCCATCCATCGGTTGGTTGTCCATCTTTCCGACTAGCTCCTTGAGTCTTCGGTCGTAAGCACGCACAGTCTCCTTTTTCCCTTGTTTCGTCCTGTAGATTTCTGAGACAATCTCATTGTCATCTCTTAATAGCCAAAACTCCCTTTGAAATGCTTTTCGTAGCTCATCCCATGTAGCTACTTTTGTTTTATCAATATCGGAGTACCAATTGATGGCTACCCCTCTCAAAGGGGCAAGGAACTGTTTTACCCTCTCTACCTGGTCTACTACTCCATTTGCAGACCAGATGGTCTCGCACGTGCAACAGTGTCTCACCGGATCTTCCTTTCCATCACCTATGAACTTGGGTAATTTTTGTTTATTTGTCGCCATTGGTACGGTTACAGACGGTGGAAGTTGAGTTCGTCCACTCGCGCTGGTTGTACCTAAGCTCCCTCCTATGTTGGGCGTGAGTACCCCTCCTGTGTTGGGTGCATTGGTACTCGACTGGATATTCTGCCCTCCATACGTCTGTGTACTGGAATGAACCCTTGTGTTAGGTGTGGGGGTCGTAACAGAATGTTTTGACTACCGTGCGCTTGTGTTTCCCAAACACCTACAGCCGCATTGGTATCCTCTTCGCTTCTGTTGCATATCTCTTCACCCTCAGTATAGGTTCCTCCTCACTCCTTTGGGTTTCCTTGGCCTCCGTGCATGGTGTGAGCGACAGGCCCTTTAATCGATGCCGGGTCTCCTCTAGGAGTTCTATCCGTTGTCAAGTCTCTTCAATCAAATCCTTCGAACTTCTTTCCCTACGGTGTCCTGGCGACGCGTAGCGTTCTCCTTCGGCTTCTGCACCTTCCGTGACACCTTCGTGGTCCCTCTCCGGCCACCCTTCGGTTGGTTGTCCTTTGGCAAGTTGCCTTAGCCTTCGTCGGCGTTCTTCTTGTTGTTCAAGGATTAAAGCTTTCTGCGCGGTCTCCCATTCATCGGTTTGTGCTTTCTTATTTCTATCTTTATTTAATAGATTGGGCATCAAATCAAAACATCATATTTAACAGAACACTTTTTTTTATTCATTCATTTTTCCGTACATATGTGTCATTCAGATGACATCATTGTTTACAATATTTCAATGTTCCCCTTCACTAGTTTCCATTACAGTCTTCAGCCTCCCAACGGTTGTGCTCTTCGAAGTTTCGTAGGATCTGTTGGCGGCGTTGTTCCCGCACAGTTTCCTTCCGTCAGTTCCTCTGCGTGATGGATGTCTAGGCCAACAGTCAAGGGAAATGGTTCATCAACCTATTGACTGTAGGGCTCACTTCCAATGCGTTCCAAACTGCTCCTTCCAGAACGTCTGCTTCTAAGGCCTCCCTCTGGATATAGGTCTCGATTGCTGCTTGCGAGATGTCGTCAATGCATGCTCCCCTTCGTACAGTTCTTGTCCTCCATCTTCATTTGTTTGCCTCCCCTCTTCTAGTGGTTGACCCATTTCTCTCCCTTTGCCATTCAACTTAGTTACCACCCAGATTCGTACTGCAACGGCACCAGATGTTTTCCCTTAGGGGTAAACTAGAACTATTGTAGTCATACAGAATAGTAAAGTACACAATACAGAATAAGAGAGAACTTCAAGTATATTTCATTGATCATAAGTTACCATGTACAAGAGTATAATCATAGCAAGTTTGTTCCTTTCGTACAGAATAGTAAAGTACACAATACAGAATAAGAGAGAACTTCAAGTATATTTCATTGATCATAAGTTACCATGTACAAGAGTATAATCATAACAAGTATGTCTCTTCCATCGAGAGACTACATACAAGTAGGGACCGAGAGGGTGCGAGGCGAACAGTCGCACCTGCTAACTACCTACCCTCGGTTGTGTAACTACCTAACTGTCCATATTGTCGGACAACAATATGCTCAACAAATTTAGTAATATGTGTTTTTTTTTAATATTTTACAAAAAAATTATGTATTTTAAAATGTTTGATAAATTTGCCAAATTATTGCCGACTTTTTCCCATGTTTTTTGGCAAGTCCTGAGTTTTATAAAATTTTGGGCCAGCCGAATCATTGCCTAGTCTGAGTTTTTCAGCTGTGATCTGTGCATTCTGTTCATAAGGTTAATTTAATCTAATTCTATTAGTACAGTTGTGCATTCATGCTGTAATCATAAAATGCATAAGGCATTGTAAAGCTTCCTCTTCAAAGTTATTTGTGTTAAAATAAGATAAACAAGAAGATATAAAACCCCTGCCTTATCTGAGTGTAATATTGGAGATCAAACTCTCAAAGGATGGTTATGGTCCCCCTATAACAGCCTATCCACAACCTCTGCTTCTGAACAGTTCTTAGCAAATTGAAAGCGAGCCAAAAAGGCTTCTTCTTAAAAGCAAATGATTACCGGAAGCGTGATTGGAATTGGCTTATAAGGAAAATGGAGGACCATCTTCACCACTGTTGTAACCGTTGGTTATCAAGAGGGGTTCAATTGGTTCTAGTTAAAGCAGTATTAGAAGCACAACATGTATTCTGGTAAATACTATCTTGGATCCCTCGGGGCATTCTTGACAAGATCCGGTGGCTATGTTTCTGATTCATATGGTATGGTAGTGGGGATAAACAGGGACTGCCTTTGGTTAAGTGGAATAAGCTTGCTCTCCCAAAAGCCCAAGGGGGCTAGGGTCTCAAAAACATCTTCTTATTGACAAAAGCCTTGGTAGCCAAGAGTGTATGGATGCTAATAAATTCCAATGGATTATGGACAAAGGTTATTTTCTCAAAATATATCTAGCCAGACTATAGTGGATTGGTTGAGGCGTCCAAATCCCACACAATGGCTCGCTGTTTTGGAAAGCTCTTATTGATGCCCTTCCATCAGTTCATGAACGGCTTTGTTGGGAAGTGTCCAATCAAACTTGACCCATGGGTGGGGTGCACTGAGGTATATCATCTGCCTGATCATATGATAACACACCTTCAGGCCAATGGATATTACACCTTATCTCAAATTGCAGATCCTCTAGCTTCTACCACTTGGTCTCAAGCTTGGCTCTCCAGTGTTATATTGAATTTAAACGAGGACAGTCCTATTTTGGAAAATTAGTAGAACCTTAAATCAAGCCATATCTGAATCAATGACGAGGAGGACTATCTAGTATGGACTATGCATCCACATGGAGAATACACTCCAAAATTTGGTGAAAAGGTTCTGATCTCACTTTTGAACTTACAGCCGGTGGTGATGGAAGAAACTTTTTAGGTTTCAATGCCCCTCAAAGATGCGAATTATAATGTGGCTTTTACTAAACAACAGAGTATCCACCTGGGACATCCTTCAAAAATGGTCCTACTTGGGCCTTGGACGATGCAGTCTTTGCAAATCAGCAGAAGAATCAAACCTTCACCTGGTCTGGAAAAGAAATCTTGGGTATCATTGGACTTAACAGGATTTGGATGGGTGAATCAGTTAAGGAAGGTCTAAAACGCTGGATTGAACATGCTAGGACGAAAATATTTCGGGATCTTCCCCTGACGGTTGCATTGGGAATCTGGTTAGCCCGCAATTCAGCACTCTTTTAGGATAAACAACCAACTCCATTGCTGTCACCATCCACAGCATAAATATTGTAAATGAATGTAACACACAGCCAACCTTACACAGTCCTCGGGCTGTCTGATCTGGTCATTAGAAAGAAAAACCTTGGGATTTTGCTGTAGGGGTAGGAGCTTCTCAGCAGGACTCCAACTTTGCTGGGGCAGGGGGTGTCCTTCACATTTTATTTGCATTTCTATAGGTTCGCACAAGTTCATTTTTCATACTCTAGAGAAACATTGATATAATGGATCGAGGGCCTTACCTCTCACTTGATCTACAAAAAAAATTATTTCTTTATACTTTTGTTTTTATTATGTATTACTTTTACTAATATTGTATAGGACTTTTAAATATTACTATACATTAATAATAATAAGAAACATGCATATTTTTAATCTATATAAATAGGCACACACTAATGAACCCAGCACTAATTTTTTGTTTGGCCTATCGACGACCCAAACCCACAAACCCGAACCAAAACAACGACCAGCAACTTAAGCTTAGTAGATGAAGTGCAAATTTAGAAGTTCAGTCTTTTCTCTATAATAGATATAGCGAAAAAGGAGCACTACATTGAGTTGCAACTACAAAATTTACAAACAAATGTGCCAAACATACATCTGAAAAATACTATGAATAGACCACATTACCTGTCATTCTCTATGGCAGAAAGAAGTGGAATCCCTGATGGCGGTAGAATCTTAGAGAGAATAGCTCCATAAAGAAAAGCTACGAATGAACCAGAACCAGATATAATCAAAGCCAGTCCCCAATAAAATGAGTTTGAACCTAGTCGGAGAGGACAAGTATTGGGCGAGTATAATTGAAGTTTCTCTGACTTGGTACTTGTAAAAGCTTTTGCCTGTTTTATTAACATAGGTACAAAATTAGGTAATGCTCATGAAATATCCATATCTTCTCTGTAATTTCATTGATAGTACTTATACATAGCACACATCTTCAGTGTTTGAGTGATTCATTGCACATTAGTAGCATTACACTGGACAAAATGAGCCAGTGATCATTTGCCTTAGGCATCTAAAATTTCATTGGAAATAACCTTGAGAGATCAATGTACAGCAAATGCAAGGGCCCCAATGTATACGGGTGGAACTTTATTATTTTACTAATCCAACTTTTAGCAGACATAAAGATAAAAGAACTAATTTATTCCTAGTATAGCTGGAAAAAGGAACATAAAACAGAGACTAAACCTAACAGTAAATACCTTGACTTTGTTGTCCCTCTTGTCTAGCATGACTGGAATAACTTGTTAATAAAGAAAAAGTGTTGCTCTCATGAACCACTCATTCATGGCTCGTTTCCTGTGTAGATGGCATGGTAACAATGAAATGTAATCAAAGTTTAGAAAATAAAATATTAATCACGAAGCCTCAAAATGCTTTTAAAATAAAGATTAATCTTCAATCCACTATTAAAATTAAAGGATAAACTAAAAACAAAATTTCAAAGGTCTACATAAAGCATTTTACACATTGTAGGTCCAATCAGGAAAGATACATCTAGTTACTTGTATACATAGTAAATCCTAAATATGCATCTTGCAAAATGGGTACCCATTCCCTGCATCAGTGGCAATTTGAGGATGTGAGCGTGCATAAGAAACACCACCTGACAGCCCAGAATGGTGAGATTAGCCCACGGATGTGTCCTCCATCAGAGATATCTGGGAAACATTCCCCTAGCATCCCCTGCTGAAGAGTATGTCGAAAGGGAGAGGAAAAAGCTAATGAAAGAGGTCATTTCTGTTTGACTATCATCAGCAAGGACATTTGTCACATCAACAAGGATTTCCTCAAGTGTTTGTCTTTTGTATCAGCCGATCTGATATTGTAGTAGTCATAAATGATGCCCTGCACATGAGGACTGCATAATAGAAGGAAAGAATGAAAAATAAGCAATTTAAAAATAGATACACTTAGTACCCTTTATTGACCAGTGCACTTGATCGTTTCAGGTTACATACATTATATAATGTCACTTCACCAGTAAACAATGAAATGCAATACATGTGGCATAAATCTTTAATGAAATATTAACATGTATCTTACATTCACACATTCTAACATCCTCCCTCAATATGAAATTGAAGAATTTACAACATTCAGTACATTCAACAAGGAAGAGAATGTCATGATGACAATTCTCCCTTCGTGACAAGCTCTTTGAGACATAATTGTTGTTGAAACTTGATGAACTTATTATTTAACAAAGGCTTTGTGAAAATATATGCCACTTCCAGTTCCTTGGGATATTACTAGCTGATTGGATCAAATTTGCTCTTGGTCATATGAACCAGCATATGATATTGCAATATTCTAAAGGTTCAATAGGTCACAAACTTTGTGGTGCTTGATCTTGATATGCTTGATCGTTGCACAAAACACAAAATTCTGAGCTATTTAAAGAGGGCTCCGATACCATGTTAGAAATAACAATAAATGATGCATTGCACAAGGAATTTGTAATAGATGGAAAGAATGAAAAGCAATGTTAAACCCTTTATTTCATTGACCAACACACTTGATCATCTCAGGTTACATACATTGTACAAACAACCTCTATATATAGTTTCATGTCCACAATGAAATATTAACACGTGGGATAAATCCACATATTCCAACAACTATTCATTGCCATGTGGACTAGATTGTTGAATTTGACTAGCGTGCAACTACTTCAACCCAAATTGACTCATTGAAAACTGAGAGCTGAATGGTACAAATAAAGCATCAGCAAGAGGTAAGTTGTGAATTTCACTACTATACTCACTTTCAGCAGGATCTACTAATGCTGATTGGAAATTAATGGCAACCATTGTAAATGCTTAATTTACAAAGGTAAAATTGAGACCCATAGGTCATCCCCTTATCGTGATGCCTATAATTCATCCCATGATAATATGCGTATGGACCCAATTCATATATGCCTGGACTCCATCCCCTTATATTTGATCCCTATAACTTATCCAATGGAAACATTTGACTATTGGCCTTATTATTTAATGTCAATAACTTCTCCATGGAATATATGAGCATTGGATTTGTTTTTTGATGACTATAAGTCATTCGATTGTGATTAAATGTATATGTCATTCCATCATTATTCATCCCTCAATAGATGTCTATACGTCATCCACTTGTGGTTGACACTTGTTACTCATCCCAAGATTATTGGTCCTTGGGTAGAAACCTTTAATATAGCCTATTGCACTTGATCCCTGTGCATTAATTAGTATGAGTTCTCTTTTGACTTATTCACATAAGCCACCTCCTGAGGCCTGAGGATGAACTCATAAAAATACAAGTTCAATTTTCATGTATGATGTTTCTTTTCGGTATCTATTATTTCCATTGGAGGGTTGATTTTGGAAAACAAGTGTATTGGAGTCCCAAATTAATGATACCTTTTAGTATTGATTTAAAGTAAACTCGCCCACACTACTCTAGAACCAAAACTCATAGACAAAGCTCTACTACCAAATGTAAGGAAATATACAAAATTCTTAAATCAACCCAATAAGAAGAAATATCACAAGTTAATTGATCTATACAAATACCATCAATGTTTTGGCAAAAACTACACTTAACAAGAATGAAAGAAAGAACAACCACAGAAAAGTGAGAGACACCACTATACCCTAGGAAAAGCCTTTAGGTTATAAACCTAGATTCCAAAGCACCAAAACAAATGTATTTCCAGTAACAAACTAGTTAAGAGAAAATGGTAGGCTTTGAGCATTAACGTAGAGACCAACACTCAACCAAGGAGCAACACATGCAAAATGGAACCTTCTTCTATAACAACAAGCAACCGTCGTTGTTGTACCCATGATTTTGATCTAAAAGCAAATGAGAGAAACATATCGCACTCCATGCTCCTCAAGATCTTCTCAATAACCAACTCAAACACCAATGTGCTTACACCAAGCTCCTCTCAAAATGAACAAGTACAAGCTGATCAAGAAATCAATCACTCCATCTAAAGCCCCTTATTTATAGGCAAGAGAGAGCAACAATAAAAGGAAAATCCACTAGAAGCTTCCCAAACAAACTTGGCACCAATAATTAATACCCTTGAGAAAAAACAATCAATGCACAAGCATCTCTTAAAGATAACGCACACTTATGTTGAGCGGGAGGTGAATCAATATACGACAATTTCAACTTATTCGAACTTTAGCAATCAAAGAGCAATAACCAAAAGCATCCCCACAAGTAAGATCTAAAAATAGAGAACACAATATGCACACATGTTTTTACATGAAAACCTGATGCAGAGCATTCACAACAGAAATCTAAATAGGCCCAATCAACAGTTCAACAATGAACAACAAAATTCACAAGGATAAAGAACCAAACACCAATGTTGTTTCAACTGGTTTTACAAAACTCCCAAGTTAGTAACAAGATGATGAAAATATCAGTTTTCAAAAGAAATGTGACTAACCACAGTTTTACTTCACAACACCTTGTATTGTATCCACCCAAGGGTAACACTTTATGCTTAGTTCCTTTACGGGTACTCTGTTTCCCACAAATTTCCCACCAGTCTATCACTTTCTGCTGTAAGGTTCAATACACAGAGTTCAAAACAACCTTGCTTTAAAACACAAATAGGCAATACACCTTCGACAATGCCCTCTGACTGTCTCAGGAACACAAGACCGAAGTTGATCAGGCTTAGGTATGGTTCAACTGGAATGTTACAGAGGACTTTGGAAAGAGGACCGACACTATGAATGTTCTGACTCAAGGTTACAGACTTCTTGACTTTCGCCTTTTACTCCTTAATACATTCTTTCATTTGTAGACTGTTACTATTTCCAACACAGTCTCGACACTGAACAACTGCCTTCTATTTGACTGCAAGGTTGTGATTCTGAGTTCATCGAATACCACTTGTGTCCCATTTTGAATCTCGAATCCATTCTTTTCTTGTAAGTACATAACTGCTAGTTCACGGCATGTGTATCTGCTAGGGCATCGCCAAATT
>MU226181.1:1012361-1027680 GCA_018584345.1 Thuja plicata | reverse complement strand
CAATGGCGGCTTCTTCCACAATCTGAGTGTTAAGATTAACACTATCTAAGGTCATTCCCCGTGTCTCATTCATTGAATGTTGATATGAGACTATGGGTGCAGACCGTTATACATTATAAATGCCACGGTGAGTTCACCAGTCGGCTGTTTTTACAAGTTACTCCCCAAACTCTATTTCGAATTCCAAACTCTGTTTCAAATTCAGAACGATTTAAACAAGCAGACTGTTTACATAGACAAAAACCGACTGCTTACAAGTAATCTATTCCTTGACTTGCAGAAAACGAGCAGATTTACCAATGTTACAGTGTTTATAACAAATGCATGATATAATAAAAAACACAGTTGTAACAGACAGCCGACTGATAACTGTTAATTTTCACAATTCCCAATCAAAATGTAAAACAGAACATCTAATTTGTCAACATAACAATAGAAACTTTCGAACATTAAGCTGTCTTTTCAAATTGCGGTTCTTTGCATTCATATGTTGCTTCAAGACTTCTCTCTCTCTGTCCCAATCCCATGATTGGACATAGAATATACAGCTGCACTGCCGGCCAACAGTTCCAACCGAACAGTTGAAGAAAAAAATCGCCCCCTTTCATAACTAAAACCCCAATTTTCATAAACACCCATTAAACAAAAGGACAACCGAGTGTAACCAAAACTAAACCCGACCACTAACACAACCCAAAATAAAACTTAACAAACTCTTGTGGACTAAGATGCCACAGCTTATAGACATGCTGTTGGCAGTCTTGACCACACAAAAGAGCCACAGAACCATGTGGTTTTATTACAAAGAAAACTGAACACAACCCAAACAAAACTTAGAAAGTTATTTCCATAGGTGCCCTGCACCAAAACCCTTGCGGGAGAAAACCATGGCAAAATATTGCTTTTATAGGGAACTTCTTACAACTATGTAGGCACCAACCCACAAGAGACACCAATCCCCTCCACTGAGGACCAACTCCACAAGAGACTTAATCTCTTTCAGTGAGAGGCACCAACCTCCCAATCTCTTAGAATAGAAGGCTCCAACCTTCAAAATGCAAAGTAGTAATAGTGTTTGGGATCTGATCTACATGATCTTCAAAATCTGCTCATAACATCAACAAAATGTCCTTTACGACTTTGGTCTTAAATCTGCAACACACCTCCACTTGGATCTGCAATAAGATTAATGAATGTTATCAAATCTAAAAGATATCCTCACAAAAAATTTCCTGATGTTTGCTCCAGCATATCTGATTTTATTTCACAAATCTGCTCTCAAGTATGTCTGATTTCTTCTCATAAATCTGCTCTTCTGCTGTAAATTTGCTCTAAAATTAGAAAGGACATTCAATGAATGGTTGTCAAAATGATCCACAAACATCTCTCTTTTATGCACCTCCAAGATGCCTCTTCATTCTACAGACATATCCCTTCAACAAGGTTGGCCAAGAGAGCCTATAATAAATATTTAATTTAAATTCATCTATCCCAAAATGGTTGCCATAATCCATGAGGTCAGCCCTAGCATCATGTCAAATATTATTTTATTTTTTTTCTTTGCTTTGCCAGGGTGGGCACTAGCATCTGGGGAGGGGGGGTTTGCCTACTTGGGAGGCTCGCCAAAAATAAAATATTTGCCTTTAAAAAAATCTTCTAAATGAGGTCACTCCAAGAGGGGGTCGGCCAAGACAATTGATTTTTATTTAGTTAAAAATATATATATCCTTAAAGAAGGTTGGTCCTCGAAACACATTTTCTTGATTTTATTTGTATTTAAGTCAACCATGATACTGCTTATTTAATTATTGCTGCCTATATACTATTTTTTGCTCTTCTACAAGTCTGCTCATTCAAACTCTATAGTTCTGCTCCAATATGCCACTATTGAGCCCTTTGACACCAATTACAACTAATCCAACATCTCAAAGGTGGGCACCCAAATTTTCCACCAAACTATGTACCAACACATTCTCTTAGACACCTAATTTGCTCCTCCATGTACCTTTCACCATGACCCAAGCATTAAATGTTTTTTACAATATGAAATGCATCAAGAACCCAATTGACCATATGTTCCCTAAACCATGACCACCTAGTGCACTACCCGTACTATAAATACATTTACAATGTCATATGCAGCCTTCACTAACAAAAGTTTGTCCAATCTAAATGCTTGGCATCCCACACAAACATGGACCACAACATTACAAAATAAAAAATAATTTTACATGCCAGGTGTACAACACCTTCACATAATTGATGATCATCTTCATTCTTACTCAAAATCTATTTAATTTTTGGATTGTTAACTTTGAGTGGTTCATGTGCAAGTACTAACATGATCATAGTTTTGTCTTGTATTTTACCATAATCTATAAGCTATGTTACCGAGTTCTTCACCCAGTTACCCCATGCCAACTCCGAAATGATATAGGTCTAGGAGTGGTGACAGGAGTGCCCCAGGAGCACCTTGACTACCCCAAGCTCCTTGTGGGTATGTAAGTCATAACTATGGGGAACCCAAAGTGGTTGGAGCACTCCCAAACGCTCCTGCAAACAGTCAATCAAAAAATAAACTGAAAAAACATTTTTTATTTGTAATAAAACCTAAATGCCAACTATACCTAAACTTCATTTCTCTCCTAACACACTTTGCTCAACCATCTTGTGAAAGAGAACAACCACAAAATGTCAAAGGTGACTATAACTTGCATAAAGGAGATCTAATCATCTAAGGTAAGCATTTTAATAGATTCTTCAGTTTTCTAACAAAAAAAATCTATTTTTTAATGAACATTTTCTATTTTTTAAAGGAAAAAGAAACAAGTTTCGATATTTTTTAAATGTCGTTTGGTACTTGTTTTGAATGTTCATTAGTCTATGCATATTGTAGGGTTCATTTATTTATTTACTTTTTATTAAAATTTATAATTCCTTATAACAAAGTCAAATTGTAATCTATTTGGAATGGCCGCTAGTTCAAGTTCAATGGCCATTGATACAAACAAAAACCTTTAAATTCATCAAGCATCTCCTTTATAGAATACCGTTATAATGCTTGAACAACTTCTAGGAGATGGGCTTTCAATTGGAATTGTGGTGAGAGTGGAGTCCAATTTAAGAGCTCATATAGTCGAGTGAAAGCTCATGTATATGCACAAAGTGGGAAAGGGATTAAAATATGTAATGAGAAACCAGGAAGGGGTTGCCAAAAGAAAAAAGTATGGCATTCATTAAAGAACAAGAAGTTGATGCTATGAGTGAAAGAGCAAAATTAAGATCTCATGCTTAAGCAAAGAAAATATTAATGAGTTTTCCTACAGATTCAATAATGGCCTCTCAACATCCTTTCTTAGAGACACCCTCTATCCAAGTAGAAGATCCCACTCCATCCTGAGAAAGAGACCCATTGAATAAGGCATTTCAAAATGAAGCAAGAAACATTGCAGAGGAAAAAGTTGTGCATTGCATTTATGCCAATGGTCTTCCTTTCAACTTGGTGAGACAACCATATTAGTGGGAAATGGTGGCAGCAAACAATAGTGTAGCTTTTGGTTTTACGAGTACTAGGTATGAAAAAGTGTGCACCACCTTCTTTGCAAGAGAAAAAAAATTGTAGAGACGTCACTTAAATCAATTAGGGATTCTGGGATTGAAACAAGAGTGTCTATTGTTTCTAATGGGTGGAAAGATTGCAAAAACCTACCTTCAATAAATATTATTGCAGTGTTCCCCAAAGGGAGAATGTTTTTAAAGGAAATTTCTTGAGGAGCAAATCAAGGATGCAAAATTCATTTCTAAAATCCTCATTAAGTCTACTGAGATGGTGGATCCTTAAAATGTTGTCCAATTCATTACGAACAATGCAAAAAGTTGCAAGGTTGCAAGTGCTTGGGTTGAGGAAAGGTATGAACACATTTTCTAGACACCATGCACTATACATTCCATTAACTTGGTGATGCAAACAATTGGTAGTCAAATAGAGTGGGTGAAAGTTATATAACAAGAGGATGAGGAGATCCAAATGTTTGTGACAAACCACCATATGTCACAAGACACTTTCAGACTTTCTTGAATTTGGAATTATTGAAGGTAAATATTATTCAATTATTTAATTTTGTTTATGCAATGTTTACTTATAATTTAATGCGTTAATAACTTTTTTTACATAATCATAGGTTGCTAAGACCCAATTTGCATCACACATGATCGTTTTGAGATGACTTTTGAAGGTGCAAGAGGCATTGGGTCTCATCGTTATGTTGCCTCATTTTTGTCCTGCATACCTTTAGACAAAAATGGAAGTTTAGTGTGTAGCATTGGTCTTGAGATCTTCATGAAAGTCTTGAGTCTAAGTCTAGTTTTCCCCTTAGGCTAGGAGGCCTTTGTCGGATTTCCCCAAATTGACTTCCCTTTTGTAAGCCGGAGGGAATTTGTATCTGAGATCGGGTTTCATTGGGTAGGTTAAGTTCCCAAATCTGGTAAGGTCATGCTTCAGAGGTTTCTAACATTGGTTCTACTTACATTTGAAGTCTTTGGCGTTGACACTTCATTTTGCAGCATTGGCAGAAAATTGGTTTCGAGCTTCTCCTTGGCGGAAAATCACTTGCAGAGTACGTTTTCCGCGGTGGGTAATTCCAAAAGTCTCAGTGGTCAGTTGAAGTTGGAAATAGATAATTGAAGTTTAGAAAGGCAATTGGATTCAACGCAAATCCCATCAAGTCATAGGAATGATCAAATGATGAAGAATCTAAGAAGGAAATCTCAATAGCGGAAAAGCGGAAAATGGCTTCTCCGCTATTTCAAATAGGCGGGTTTCGACCCATGAGATGCATTTTCTGCTAGATCGTTATATGCAAGATCCATGAATAAAAACCGACTTATGAGGGGTTTCAAGGTATAAAGAAAGCAAATAAAATCATCATATGTCATTTTAGCATTGCAACGGGCTAAGATTCCTCCTTGGCGGATTTATGAGAAAGGAGCACCCCAAAAGCATTTCTCCGCCCAAAGTGAAGTGGGAAAGAAATTATCCGCTACCTCCAAAAAGTTACCGTTACGGTTATCTAAAATGAAAAGATGTTTCACGGCCCATAGAGGAAAAGTAATTAATTCAAATAAAGTCGTTTTGCTTCATAACGGACTTTTTCATAAATGCTTAAGTCTCTTCATTCGTGTGGCGCGGGAAGTCGGTCGTTAACGGTAAGAATTCAAAAAGTTATAAATTCAATGAAGTGATACAAGCAGGAACTACCAACTGTTTGACAAATTGTCTGAATTAAAAGCTCTTGGCAATAGTTGTTCTTTGCTTTCGTGTTCCTGAGATATATCCCTAGTTCCCGTTTCAAATCAATCGAAGCATGGCTACCAGATTTACGGGGTTTGATGGAATGAACGGCGCCACTTCCGATTGGCACAACATCACGGACACTTCTCTGAAGTTATTCAATATGCAGAGCTTCCAGAACAGATTGAAGGCGGGCCCAATGCACCCCATTACTGAAAAACTGAAAGAGAGTGGGCTAGTCGAAGCCGCCGGCTTCCCTATTGCAATTTAAGCTCCTGAGCTTGTCAAAGAATGTATAGCTCACTATAACCCAGACACTAAGCAGATTCTCTTGCCTGATGATACGGTACTACTATCTATTGACCGTGACTCCGTCCAAAACTCCCTTCGTATTCCATAGCAAGCTGAATACTCGGAGATGAGATACAGTCGGGCGGTTACTGAATATGGAGCGAAGAAGGTCGTGTGGAAGGAGATAATGAAGACATGGTTCCAGGAGTCGAAGAGCGCCAAGGGCAAGTTGCCCAAAACTCTATATGGCACAAACCTGAAGCCGGAGATTGTGGATATCCTGATATTGCTTCACAGGATCAAAGGTGAGAGCGATGCGCTAAATTTTGTTGAGCATCATTTCTTCCTAGTCCAGGTGATTTGCTCTCAACACCATTTTATTGATTGGGCCCTCATGGTAAGCGAAAATCTCTCCAATGCCCTAAATAGAGCTAAACATCAAAATGAGTTCTATATGTCTTCGATTCTATTATATATTTTGGCTACTATTCAACTTTGGCCAGGACTTCCTAGATTAGAAGAATTTCCGGAAGATGTTAAGACCTATGAGTTCTTTCCATGTCTGCAATTGCATAACAATTATACTGAATATCTCAAAGTTAATGATGCATTTACAATGAGGTTGTGCAGGGAGTTACAAGGTTGCCCGGAAAGGAGATTTTCTCCAGAAGCCATGGCATTCATCAGCCAATTCGGAGCTATTTTATCCAGTTTGCAAATTTCTCATACATTCGTCTTGCAGGATTCAACGATTTCCCTCTGAAGCTGCCCAGATATCCAGACGACATGATCGTGCTGGTTGAGGTGATGAGGCAAGCGGTCCAGGTGAATCTGATCTGTGCAAGCGCCCGGAAGAAAGGCTACGATTTCCTGATGACCATTGGAGCCTACAATTGTGCGTCCCGGTCCGATGCAAAGAATGTTTTGAAAACATTCTCAAAGAGGTTTCATTTAGAAACATATGATGTCCTGAGGCCGCAGTATGATCCTGTGAACTATGCTCGAGATTATCTGCAAATGGGTCGCACTATCCATCACATTGATGATATTGAAGATTATTGAGCCAACTGCAAGGATGACTTAGAGAGCAGAGAAAGGTTCTATGCAAGGTTAACTATTGAACAAATCAAAAAGTTCAAAGTTAACATTGCAGTTGAAGGGCTAGAAGAGGATGGCCAACATATGTACGATGATACATACATAGAGAAGATCAAGCCCCTTCCCATAAGCTTTGAACCCATGCTAGGTCAAGCTATTGATGACTTGGAAACCTTGACAGGTGGGATTTACAGAAGGACGGAACAATGGGTTGAGTGGACGGCACGCAGAAGGAAGAGGTTGAAAAGGAAGCCACCCTCTCGACAAACTCCAATAAAAGAGACCGGGAGTACCCTGCATCATCTTCAGCAACTATTCCGACTGTAGCCAAAGAATTAGTCCAACTAGCAGGTGGAGGCGGTGAGCCTCCTGAGAAGATGATTCTGTTAGACAAAACTTGTGGAGATGGTTCACCCCCTATCATTGGTTCCACAGAAGAAGCGGTCTCTACAGAACCGGTCAAGTCTACGACTGAGCCTGTCAAGAGTACAGAAACAGAACAACCAACCAAAACCAGCACTGTGGGCACACAAGGAGATACTTCAGTTCAAGATACCCCAAAGCGAGGTTCCCCTGTTATAGTGGAAGTGGGTGAAGATAGCTCTAGTACTGCGGCTACAGAATCGGATGAGGAAGCCGGAAAGCAACAGAAGGTTGCTCAAGTTATTAAATTGGTTTCCTCCTCTCCTACCTCAGTGAATCCATTTGCTTCTAGGCCCAAAGCTACTCCTCCAGTCATCAGGAAGTTGTTCATAGAGGAATTGGTCTCCGCTACCAAAGTCACTAGCGCGGAGTCCTGGATAGAGAACACTTTAGAGTGCAAGAAGAAGAGGATCAAAGAAGGAGCTCCCAGCAAGGATACTCTTTCATGGGCCCTACAGTCTAGTACTACTGTGAGCAAAGTGAAGAAAGCAAAGACCCTATCTACATTGGGTCGAGACCTAGAAACAAGGCATTTCACCATGGAGGTAGCGAAGCCTGCGAAAGAGGGCAGGATTGAGGATTTGACCACTGCCGATTTCGAGCTACAGTCATTTGATATGGAGCTGGCCCATCATGATACTAAAGTGGATTGGTGGAAATCCACCAACATTGTAATTGAGGAAGAGCTCGAGGAACTCAAAACTGCTAAAGTCCAACTTAAAGCAGAGGTCGCTGAACTAACTTCATCAAACAGTTAGTTACTCCAATGGCTAGCATTCCGAGCACCCAAACCACTTTCGACCCCAATGCTGCAAAGAATCAGGCTATCATAGCCAAGTTGCAGGAAGACAGATATTTTGGGCAAATTGGTAAACGATGGATCGAGAGGCTTAAATCCGAAGGGCTGGTAGTTGTTGAACAGCTAGGTAACACTCTACTGAAGTTGGAGAAAGAGAGGAGCTACATTGAAAAGAATTTGCAAACTCTCACATCAGAGAGGGTAAACTGCAAGAATGCATAGTCTCGCTACATGTGGCAGTTAAAATGAAGACTAAGGAGGCACTAAAGGTCGGGATCCTGCAGAAAGGAGATGAGCCTCTGATTGAGTGGCTTCAAAGCCTGGAGTTTAAGACCGAGATGATCATTCAAGCCGAAGGAGGATTGCAACAAACGGATGTTAAAATCAAAGAAGAACAGAGCAAAGATTTTAAACTCCTTCAGGGTCTCCACACGGAGTCACAAACAAGCGGTCAAGGAAAAGAGATGATCGGAGTGACCACTATGCAGAAATCCTTCTCCGACTATGTGGATAAGTTGGTAGAGCAGTCCTCTTCTCACTTGGATAAGGTACCGGAACTCCGACAGTTGAGTGGATGCATCTATAAGGCTATGGAAGAGTTGAAAGACCGGTAGATGTGGTTAAGAGCCTGACCAAAGATCACTCCAGGTGGCTCATCAGATATACCAATGTCCATGTCAATAGACATGAAGAGCTAATTCCGATCATCACAGTTGTCACCGCCTATAGGGCGAAAATAGATAAAGAGAAGAAAACGGAAACATAAATATTCCCTCTTGTATTATTTTTTATAAAGCTTGTAACGGATAAACATGTGTTTATCATTTCTGGTTAGGGAAGTTGAACCGTTTCGGTTACCCCTTTTTGTAACGGTCCAACTCTGGGATCTATATGTACTCTTTTGAAAATCAATACAAAGGTCAGCTAAATTTTGGTGTGAAGGACATTTTGCTGAGTTAAAATTGTGTATGTCTAAATACCATTGTTTTAACTATTCCACTGCATTGCATTCATCTTTCTATTAATTTGAATGTTTCATTGAAATTGGATTTACAGTTTATGATTGAACCGAAGTTTTGTATTATGATTTGATACAGTTAATTGAGGGGAAGTTTTAGTGTTATTCAAAGTTTGAGAAATGTTCCTATTTGGTAGATTGATTCATTATTGCGTTAACCAGTAATCTCTCATTCCTGCATCCTGCATGATCATTATCTGTCATTGCATTACCAGTTTTTAGAGCTCGTATGATTACTGAGATCTCGAAATTGGCTAGGTTTAGTTTAATTTAATCTGCCTGAGCTAGTTCTTGTCTAGGCCTAGCTTGGTTTACCTCTTCTGTTCTCAAGTTAAGAACATACCCCTGTTAGATTAGGAAAGATCAATATTCATTGAAGATCATTCATTTAAGGGAGCTGTACCTTCAAATTCAGAGGGAAATTAGTTATTCATTTACATTTCCCAACTGTTGTATTCGATTGTTTCTTTAATATTTCAGTATTTTAGAGTTAAAGTGGAAAAGGACGATCTGTTTACCAACACGTTATAGCAACAAATGGAGTATTTGGAAGCAATCAAATTCAAAGAGGGCCCAAAAGGTCAATTCATTGATCCTAAATGATGATTGGTGGGCTTGTATGTACTATGTTTTGTGTTTCAACAAGCCTATCATGAGTATGCTCAAGTTCACTGATACAGATCAGGCATGTTTTGGGGTTATCTATGATGGCATTGACTTCATCATAGAAAAAAGGTCTTAATAGCACCAAAAGAGAATGACCTTGAAGAAATATTTTTTCAAAACACGGAAAAAATCGTTCATCGCCACTAGAACAAAATGAACACACCATTGCATCTCCTTGCATATGCATTATCTCCCTAATACAACAGCACACATATATCTGCTTTGCCAATGAGAATTGCACCATATATAGATAGTGAAGTTGCTAATGGGTACAAGTGATCGTTTTCAAGACTCTTATTAGATCTAGAAGTGGTGGATAATGTTAGGAAAGAGTTTAGCAGGTTCATCTCAAGACAATTTCATAATATTTGTGCTCTTCAAGACCAATACAAAGAAGATGCTCGTACATGTTTGTACCTCGATGGGAAAGATTATTTATTCCTCCAACCTCTTGCAATCAAGATTCTATTAGTGGTATTTTTTGATTTTTATTTTTTAACATTTGTATTGTAAACTTTAGTGATTACCATGATCAATTGGATATGCACCCTTGCTAAGTGCTAGACTCGTCTATCCAGTGGAACATGGGATGATATCTTAGAGTATGGACTGTGATGGTTAGAGATCAACCACCAAAGAGGGCTGCCTCCTTTGGTACTTCACCTATGCTACTACTTTAATAGGAAAAGGATAGAGAATAACATGAAATGAAATCTAAATGCCCGTGGGGTGACGTACCAATTTCTTTTCAAGGCCAATACTGTTGTTTTGATATGCAATCATTCAATGATCAAGTTGGTCCTTACACAACTCAAGAGTTTTCACATATTCAGGCATCAATATTCTGTGAGAAGGCTGAGTGTCTCACAATTTTGAAGGAAGAAAGGGTTTTCTCACAATTGAAAGTTGTTCACATTAATTACACAACTCACAACCTACAAGAAATGCGTGTTTTTTTCTGCCTAAAGGTGCTGGAATGAGACAATATTGGAGGATTTGTACAAAAATACAGAAATATACATTAATCATGAGGTTGCACGCAATAAAACAGCATATTGAAAAGGTAAATTGTTCCATTTCATTGACAAAAGATATACTTACAACAGAACATGACTGAAATGTTTATCTATTCATCAAAATTCAAGTGTTACATTGTTTTTCTCAGTCTGAAACTGAGTTTGAGTCACAATACTAAGTTGTGGCTTGAAAGAACTGGCCTTAATAGTTACAATACTAAGACTAGAGCAGCAAGAACTAACTGATGACAAGCCTAGGCATCCCTTTTTGACCTACCCCAGCTTCCTAGTAATCAGAATCATCTAAGAAATACTTAAAATCACAAGTGTCTGCTTCATTTGACTGAATCAAACCTTCTTGGGTGCCTAGGAGAATCATTTTCTGCTTCTGCTTCTGCTCCTGCAAAACTTCCTAGAAAGTGGTGGTTGAATAAGGAATCTTTACTTGCTTTGACCTCCTCCATTAATGATGCACCTTAGAAAACTCCTAGATGCTCTCAGCTAGCTAAAACTGGGTCAAACTGTCTCCTAGATATGCTCAATCTATTGCATAGATCACTGAACTGCCCTATATTCTCTCCACTGGCCCTTAACTGGTCATTATTGTCCTTAACTGCCACAAAGTCCCTCAAACATGCTTATAGGGCATGTGAAAAAGGCATTAAAATGCTTAAGAAACTCCTAGGGGTGTGGGAGAAGTTCTAGGACAGGTATTTGACATGTTACTCAGCTATAGTCTCCTCCATCCTCACATCTTCATCATTTGTGCAGACTTCTGCCATTCATCTTGTTTAATGTTCTTTTGCATAATCTACCATTGCTCATCATCATGGTGGACTATCATGGACTTGCCTCTTCGTTGAACTCTAAGCTTGTCTTCGCATTATGCCATATTTACCCTTTGACTTCATAATTGTCGTTCCTACCACTATATTCTATACTATGTACTGCCCCTTTCATATTATGCACCATGTCAACTATGACTGTCACCCTACCCTGCATAACAGGTTACAAGAACTATTACAAGCATTTTGACTAATATATACAATACCTCTAAATAATTTTCTCTTGGTCTAGCATTCTTGTTGATAACGTTTTTAAAGCTAGTTCACTATAAACTTTCAAGGCAGGGTAACATTGTATTGTTTGCCTATTGACTGTGTCTTGCTAAGGACCTCTCATAGCCCTGTGTTCTGCCCTTTTTGACTATCATAAATATGTGCCAACACTGTCTCTGTCATACATCTATGTGTGTGGAGTAATTTAAAGACTCAACTATACTTTGTCTTCTACTTCACAAGCCACAAACTACAACCTTTTTTTCAACTTCAACTGACTTCGCAAGTAAATTATCTCATCATATTCCATCTTCTGAACACTTAAAGCAGAGTTGATCTCTTTTTCAGGTCTTCTTCTATACTGAATTTGGCCCTTTGGTGTAGCCTTTATCATCTCCTTATGTTTGTCATTCATCATTTTCTTACTGTCCTCTGATGTAGGATTCATCAATCTTTAACAAGCCTTATATCTCAGTCCACTATTGATTATACTTTATATGGACTTGTTGATGCGAGTTTTGTGACCACTCCAACATGCAAGATGAAACAATTAGTATTTCAAGATAAAATGCCAAATATCTAATCCTCTTGAACAAGGAAACTTTAAATGCTAAACAATGTAGGATATTGTGCAATCAAGTGAAGTGACCCCAAGGTTTAGTCTACGTACTTGTGACTTTCTGTTGGACACAACTCAGTTGTATGATGTAGTTTGCTAGTAACCACGTAGGGACTTACGTTATTCGTTCAATAAACGTCAACTTTCTAAATGCGAATGATTTGGCAATTTGAGCTCTCCAACTACTTCTACTAAAATAAAGTGCAAAAAGAATTGAGTTTAGAAATCTAAGCTAATCCTAACAATGCAAGAAACCATTGATGGTGAGGTGGAACTAAACCAGTCCTTTATTCGCCAAATCAACTATACAAAGGAGGGTGCAATCTTCTAAGGGCGTGCGAATGATTTTCACATTGCTAACTTTCATTCAAACACCCAATTTTGGTGCAATCCAAATGAACATTACCAATTGAAGTTAAATGCTTGCAATGAGTTCAGACCAACCTTATAATGTTACTTGCAATCAACATGTACCAAAAGGCATGAACTTATGTTTCACCATGATTCTCCAACAATAATATCTTCCATTCATCTACTTAACAACTTCTACTTCTTTTCAACATAAATAAATCATATTCTATCTATTCTAAGTGAGAAGGAGGAAACCATGCAATACTCCAAAATAATACAAGTAATTCTCCATGTATTTAACGATGAATCTGCAATTACTTCGGCAGTATTGTAGCAACAATTTCACCAAGTCTCCCCTTACAAATGATTTGAGCAAGCCTTATATAGTTGCTCCAAGTACAATGAATGGCCCAGATTGATCCAAGATCAACGGCAAAGATTATGCCAATACAACCCTGATGTAACTACCACCTACAAGCATTAAATGTCAACCAATTACAATTAGGCACCAATCTATGGGCCAATGAGAAAATTACATTACACTGAGATACATATCCATCATGAATGGACCAATGAGAAAATCTACTTTGGTAAAGCATTAAATGCAACCCACAAGTACACTTTAAATAACTTGATTGGGGAAATGAAGGTGTGCCAACTCAGCATGCTTATCTTGTTTGAGCTCCACCTTTCCATCCTTGTCTTGGAAATCTTCTTATTCAGATGTTCTAGAAATTCGTTGCACTAAAAATAGTTCTCAACTTGATGCCTTGGCCTTCATCCTTCTTCATGACTTTGCACTTGATTTGCATCTCCTTGTTTGGGCTTGATCCTTCTTGATGACTTGAACTTCTAAACTTAGGTCATGATGCCATCACTTTGTCTTTGAACTTGCTTTGCATTTTGACCTTCTTCATTTCTTTGAGATGTATTTGTTGTAATTCAATCATCACTTGAGGTTTCCATGCTTTTCCTTGATCTTGCAATCATCCTTGCACATGACAAAGCCCAAACTTGAACATCTTCTTTGTTTTGACATCTCCAAGTTGATGTTGAATCTCCTTGTAGTTGTAATGATTCCTCCTTATCCTTGAACTCGCCTTCTCCATTTCCCTTTAATTTCCAATCTTAACTTTCCAGCTTGCTTGATGAATGTCTTGCAAATTATCGATGCTCCATGTTGATCTTGATGTGCTAATCTTAAAGTTCTCGCCTTTGAACATCACCATGCTCATGATTTCTCCCTCAAGCTTTGTTCTTGAACCTCACCTTCTTGCTTGCTCAATGAATGACTTGTGGTTTGCCTTGATGATGCCTCCATGTTAACCTTGAAGTTGCACTCCTGCTTGCACATGAAGAAGCTCCACCTTGAATATCGTCCTTCTAGTCCAAATCACCTTTCGCTTGAACTCCTTGCAAAACAAGAAAATAGGTGTGGTAAAGTGAAATATTTGCAAGAACAAAATCATCTTTAAAGAACATGATTTATGAAATGTATCAGATCTTTAAACTTTTAACATTTAAATCCTGATTAACATCTGATTTCTCTTTGAACACGGTCAGCGAACCCTTTGATTTTATGATTTGTTATTTCAATCTCACTTCATTCCAAACCAAACCTGATTGACATGTAAAAAAATTATGAGTTTTTCAAAAGTTTTATGTTGTGATTTTATATCATGTCCTTTCTGATTTTCAATTCCCAGCGAAATTGATCCTTTCGAATGGCAAGGTTCGTTTGGTTTCAAGATCCTCCTAATTTTCGCACTTCTCCAGATCTACTCTGCCTTTTGTTTGATTGAATTGCATTGAATTGGTGTTTGAATGGGAGTTTCCAACTTTCGTATATAAGCGTTCAAACTGCAAAGACATGCCTCCTCACATGGCTAGCCTGTTTAAGGGTTAAATTTAAATTGTAATTCAATTGTTTTCCATGGAGGCCGACCTTGTCTTATTTATCTTTGATTTTGCACATTAGTTCCATATGTTAGGAATAGTCCCAAGAGATAACTGAGAGGGGGGAGTGAATCAGTTATCTACAAGATTCAATTCTTTTTCAATTAAGTACAGAATAACTTTAAACATAAACTCAACAAGATAACACAGAATTGAACAACACAATTTTGGTAACGGGGAAAACCAAAATAGGTAAAAACCCCGGTGGGAATTAGCACCCACAAATAACTGTACTAGTTTATAATGATCCTTGTTGGAAGATCTTGCAACCCTGTTAGGAGTTGATCTTTACAATGCAATAAGTACAAAGACCTGGTCAAAGGTCGAACCCTATTAGGAGTCTTTTACAGGTAACCCTGTTAGGGGTGAGGACACATTGTCCAAGAGCTCACTGCTCAAATGATGAAGGTTGCAACCTTCTGTAAGGCATATATACACTATATCTGATAATGAACTGTTTGAGTTGTGAATTTTGGAACTTTAGGTGTGACATCCTCATCTGTTATCTATAATTCTTCTTTGCTTGTTTCAGGGTCATTGCCTATTACATCAATACAATCAAACATTTCTTCAATAGCAGTTTCCTTACTGCTAGGCCTGGGTTCACCTTCAATCATAGGTGCATAATCATAGTATCTTTCTTGAATCATGAACTTCTCATCAATCTTCACATGTGTACTTTCAATTATCTTCTTCAATCTCAAGTTAAAACATCTATATGCTTTGCTTTTAGT
>MU226181.1:957349-981630 GCA_018584345.1 Thuja plicata | reverse complement strand
ACTGACTGATAACTCCGCTATAAGCACGGCCAAGTTCATTTACGAACAGATAATAACCAGATACGGCATCCCAATTCAGTTGACCAGCGATAGGGGTGGCCACTTCGTCAATCACGTGATTAAACTCCTGACCACGGAATTCAAGATCTTCCATACGCTGTCAAGTCCCTACTACCCTCGGGCGAATGGTCAGGCGGAGGCAACCAATAAAATTTTGGTCGGAGTCATTTATAAGTCGTGCGATGTTGAGGGTGAAGACTGGGAAGAGAGGTTACCCTCTGTGTTACGGGCCTACCGGACTTCCTACAAGGTGACCACCGGTCAGACACCATTTCAGCTGATGTACGGGCAGGAGGCAGTAGTACCGGCTGAGTTCATGGTACCGAGCCTTCGGATAGCTATCAAAAGCAAACTTGGAGACATGGAGAGTTTGAGGGAAAGACTTTACCTCTTGAATAAACTGGAGGAAAAAAGGGCACTGGCACAGTGGGCCACGGAAGCAACCCAGCAACGGAGGAAGTTGTGGCACGACAAGCACCTTCGCCAAATGCAATTCACACCAGGCCAGTTAGTATTAAAGTACAGTGGGCGAAACGAGATTAAGCCTGGGAAATTCAAAGTTAAGTGGATAGGCCCTTACAAGGTTCGGGAGGTCGCAGCGAACGGATCGATCAAGTTGTGGACGCTGGACGGACGCGAACTTCCAGATGCTGTCAATGGCTCGAAACTGAAAGTTTATAACGAGAGGCCAGAAACACACCGACAGCAGTCAACCGACTGAGTATTTAAAAAAAAAAAAAAAAGATATGGAAGGGTCGTACGGCAATTAAAACGCATGAGTAACTTGTTGTACGGTTAGTATGAGTGAATAAGACCAATGTACGGTCTGGAGTGGAGCGAAAAAAAAGACCGTACTAACATATTGACGTACGGCCAAGGTCAAGCGCACATTGGATTGACCGTACGGCTCCCCACAAGCTAAATAGAGACAGCCGTACGGCATTGGAGCACATAAAGTTAGCAACGTACGGCAAAAGCCAACAATAAATACCGTACGGCATAAGGATATAAAGAAAACCGTACAACACGTGGCAAGTGGCAAGAAGACACAATGTCGTATGGTCGTACGGCCTCAATGAACATGTGGGGGCGGAGCGCATAAGGAATCATCACCGTACGACAGACAAGGTGCACAGGTTGAACACGTACGGCAGACCAATCAAATGCGTCCGTATGGCCACAAAAGAAATCAAATAGGAATATCGTACGGCAGTTATAAGAAAAGAGGATTTCGTTCGATAGGTAAAGTACGGCTTTCCTAGGGCGAGTATTAGCAGGAGTAAGCCACATGTGTTGTGAGTGGATCGGAGAAGATAGAAAGAAAACAAGGAATCCGTACAACAGTTACGAGAAGAAAAAAAAACGGTTATATTTTCATTGGAAACAGGAAGCAATAAGCATGCAATCAGCGGGCAAACGTAGTTGGAGGAAGAGATTGGAAGAAGACCGTGGAAGCATGAGTAGAAATACGCCAAGAGTTGCAGGTACAGGCACAGGGAAGAAGCTGAAAATTCACAGGTCCCAAATGGCAGCCGCAGGATCTCAGAAAGAGGTCACAGCACAGAACATTGCATTTGAAGGTTCGAGTGGCCTAGAATGCCGCAGGTGGTGGAATGAGAGTGATACTTCGCCAAACACCCTACTGGTCAAGGACAACCTGTCAAGGGCTTAGGTGCAATGGGTTATTCAAATGCCCATCTTTTGTATCAAGGATTTCGAGGGACCACTGCAGGCGATGATTGAGGCCTTCGACAGATTTTCGAAGACCAGCACTATTCCCTACCTGAACCACTCGGTGACAATTTCTTTTACAGCATCTGAGTTTCGCCAAGTATTCGGGTTGCCAGAAAGAGGAGTACGAGTTGACCTAAGGCAACTGGAGATGACTGCGGAAAATAAAGATTTCTACATTCGACTGATTTGCAGGGATGACCTCACCCCGGCAGAGAGGGAGTCTCTCCGAAAAGCATCGCATAACTGTGGCATCAAGAAGACATTCATCAGGAAAGGTCATTGGCGAGGTCTTATGGACTTAGTGAAGAGCCGGCTTACGGGGTCTAGCCGCGCCTCCAATATTTCATTTCAGCAGGTCACACTGATGAACCACCTCTTTGGTGGCAGAATGTACGACTAGGCGACTGTGTTGGCAGAACGAATGTATGCTTTCATGACCCTTCAGCACCGTACCTTTTATATGCCGCATTATGCGATTGGGCTTTTCTTGGAGCAGATCCCAGCAGAGATATTATCATCCAAGATTAAGGTGGAACCCGTGATGGAAGGCGAACCCCCAATCATGAGATGGCGTCATCTAGATACGCCTGGAGGTCAAAAGGTGGGAGCAGGTTCGAAACGAACCAGGCAGGGGACAGAAGTAAGTGGGGATCATGGGGATACAGATAGCGGTCGGGAAGCAACATCTGAGGAGGGAAGCAGCCCGGAGGATGATGAGGGGGAAGTACAGGTAATCACAACTACCCCGCTATTATTTCCACGTCCTGCACCCTCTGGTGGGACCCCAGTGGTTTTGGTTCCTGGTCCTACGGCCATTCCAGCATTCGGCCAAGCACGAGCCCCAGTTCAGCCGTCTTTACCTATTGTCACAGCGGCTGGAGCTTCTATAGTATAGACACCCCCACCCCCAGAACCAAAGAGAGTTGCCATTATGGATGCACTTCCCGGGCTAGAGACAGGGGATAGTGAAAGTATCCCTCCTAGCAGAGACATGGTAGAGACGATGGAGCAGTTTGCCGAGCAGGATGGCACTGAGCCAGGCCAGGTACGGCTAGAGATGGCAGGATCAGAGCCGGTGGTGACCTTTGGGGACTCAATGTTGATTGAGTCTGACCATGACAGTATGGATGGAAAAGGGCCTATGGAGGAGTTGTCGACACCTGTGAGTCAGACTGGACCATCCGTGTTAGGGTGTGCCCATGATTTCTTGGCACAGCGATCCCTCACACCGGTAGCACGAGGATTCGCGATTTTGTCTCCTCAGCAAAAGGACTTCCAATTGGCGGAAGGCACATTGGGTGATGTAGGCAGCGGCCAACAGAGTGTAGAGCCAGAAGCAGCCGAGGTGCCGGTAAGGGAAGGGGGACCGGTAGAGGTGTTGATGGTAGAGGATCTGGCAGAGTATATGAGCACTCTGGAGTTGGTGATTGATAAGGGTCGGCGGTTGGTGTAGACAGTGCTTACGGCACGGGAACAAGGAGAGGCTCGGGAAAGGGCTCGGGAGGCAGCAGAGAGATCTCGGGAGGAGATAGCCACCGAGTTAGCAGCAAAGCGGAGTGCCTGGCAGGCAGAACGTGCACAACTGTTGACACAACTGGAGGCAGCCAATACCGCCAGGAGTCTTGCAGAAGGACAGTTAGCTCAGAAGGATGCAGAGTTCCAGGAGGTCACCCTGATGCTAAAGGAAGTAGTTGAGGTCAATTCGCAGCTCCAGAAGGATCTGAACATCCGGACACAGCAAGTCTATCAGTTGAGGCAGAGGGTCACTTCTTCAGCATCCCAACCATCGGTTCCAGGGATGCCCCCTTCCACTTCTACTTAGCTGGGTTTTGGTGTTCTTTGTACTGACATTATCTCCATTTTGTTGTTAAGTCGTCGGAGCCGACTTGTTTTTTGGGGGGGGATGATGTTGGCAGAATAATTGTATGTACGGGTTATCATGTAATAAAGTATTATGTTAATCTAGGTTGTTAGTAACCGAAGGGTTAGACAGTTACGACGCGACGTTTCGGTCGTGTCCCTTCGAATGTTATATATATGAACTTATTCTCTTGATGAAGATACGACTGTGATGTACGGAAACTCTTATGTTTACATTAATACAATAGTCTTTTATATTACATGCTGAGTATGTGGTTGTGTCTATGCAATTACTATCTGTTACCCTAGAGGGAAAACAGATATGCTCTCATCATTTCATCACTCGTCTCTTTCTTTGAATGGCTTCATTATGTTGTCATTCTTTAATTACCAGAAAAGGCCATAACATGGTCTTTCAAGCTAGAAATTTGCAGATCTGGAAGAGTATGTGTATAGGACATGAGTGGAAGACCTTTGAGCAGTGAAAGGCAATGGATTTTATACAAAAGCAGCTCTTTAAATGAGAGAAAAACTCAAAAACGGGGTTTTCTGGAGGCACAGCATGTATGCGGATAGCAAGCTTGGAGCTTGGTAAAATGAAAACATGGACGTATATATACATGAGCAAATGTCAATATGCAAGGTGGGATTTTTGGAAACACTTGCATCTCATAAAAAGCCATGAAAAAGCATGAAGGTGGGCTTTTTTGGTTTATATTGCATATTGGGAATCTCCATTTGTTTACTCATAAGTGAGATGTTTATGTCTCGTTACAAATCATTCTTCTTTGACATATAAGCGTAGAGGTGGGCTTTTTGGTTTTCTTTGCATATTGGGAATGACTTGGCTCTTTTTCCTTTCTTTTTTGAAATATAAGCATGGATAGCATGAAAAAGGTGGGTTTTTTGTCCTGCATTACATGTTGATAAAGACTTGGCTCTTTTTGAAGTAATTTCATGCTTAGAACAGGGTTTTTAATCCCGACTGCATATGCAAGTATGAAGAACTTCTTGCATATGCAACTTGGAGAAATTTAACGAAAGAGAGAAGACACAATAAACAATAAGAACATGTAAATCTGAAAGTGAAATAGAAGATTTATTAAAAAAAAAAAGTATATACATGAAAGCCATGAATGAAAACAAGAAAACTTACCTCTTTTTACCAAGAACAAGAGAAAGAAAAACATGCAAAGACTTGGAACAAAATCTGAATTAAATCCAAGAGATTTTCGGATTTAGAAAAAGATTACAAGAATGGAGTTATATAGATCATGATTCTTGACTCAATCCTCTTGAAATCAATGCTCGTTTGAGTCAAAATGAGTTGCTTGACAAGTGTACAAGATTGAGCAACAAAATGCATGAATTTAGCAACCGATTTTGAAAGATTCAAACACAAATTCAATGCCCTACTTGCTGTTTTTGAACTTCCAGCTCAAAAAACGTGGTTTTTATTGTCTTTTACATGCAATATCAATCATGTTTTTGCTGTTGGAGAACAAAAACGGGCTTTAGAATGCCCAAAACATACCATAGATGAGTCGTTTATTAACTTCCAGCCCCAAAAATGGGCTTTAAAATGAAAAATACAGTCATTTCAATAACATTTTTGCACTTCCAGCTCCAAAAACGGGTTTTTTAGCTTCATTTGCATGTATTTTGGGGATGTAAAGACATGCAAATCACTCTAAAATCGCCACTATGGTTGTAGACGGCTTTTTCTTGGCCAAATGCATGTATAAACAATGTGCAAAGCCTTTTAAAATTGCCACTTAAGGCTTATGACGGACTTTTTGAAAGGTAAAACATATACATGGCCTGTTTTTAAAACATGAAATAGACTCAAAAAACACCACCATGCTTTTTATGGATTGTATATATCATAGTTACACGACTCTGCGAGTCCCGAGCCGAGTCAGGGCTCCAAAGTTTTTTTGGCCTCTGGACTCTGACTCGGCCGAGTCCTGCAGAGTCCTGCTAGGACTCGCAGAGTCCATGGACTCTCCTGACTCGGAGAGTCCTGTGGCCAGGTGTCTGCCACAGCCAGCTGAGCCATAAAGTAAAAAATAAACATTTTTAAATTGTTTTTAATGGTTTTTGGCTTATATGATCTTATTGCAATAGCAAGTTCCAAAAGATTTAAATGGTGATTCCCAATAAGGCAACCAACATGGAGTAGAAAAAAAAATGTCTAGCATGTAGCAGGTATAAAACATAACAATTTGTCTATAAAGCATATTGCAAGATTTCACTAAATTTTTTGCCAAAAAAGCAGTGTCATATCACAGATTGTAATCACAAAGTCCTAGAACCAGGTATTAAAACAGCACTATCAAATTTGAAAGCATTGCAACAAATAAAATGCTTTCCTTTAAAGAGTTGGACATCTCTAGAACAATAAAAGAACAGTTTTAAGGTTTGTGAAACATTGAAAAAAAAATGTTTGTTAAACCGGTCATTTGACAAAGTTAAAATATGATGACATTTGAGCAATTATATACTTGATATCATTCCAAAAATTCATAAAGATCTTTCTAATCTAGTAACAAAAAATTTAAGCGAAGTTGTTATGAAATAACTTGCATGGTAGAAGAATATAATATGAAATATGTTGTAAACACTTGATAATAATATGCCACTTCGAGGGAGCAACCTCGTAGTCCATTTCAAGGGAGATACCACCAATAGTCTTCAACGTGAACACAATACTCAACATGATGATAATAAATAACCTATACCTTTTATATAATTTTAGTCTAACTTATTTCCTTCAGAAATTTGCATTTATACTTATGTGATCAATGTAAACTTGTGTATGTGTGCAAAGTAGCTTCTATTTATCTCAATTATTGTGTCTTTGATGTTAATTGACTAAATGATGCATGAAAAAAGTTTTAAATCCTTAAAAATCTTTGAATTCCTTGAACTTTTCAATTTGCAAAGTCCTCACCGAGTCCTTGTCGAGTCCGAGTCCGAGTTCGAAATCAGCTTTCCGAGTCTGGACGTTGAGTCCGAAATCAGCTTGCCGAGTCCGAGGCGAGTCCGAGTCTTGTAACTATGGTATATATTTACGGTGGGATTTTAAAAACAACTTACATGCTTCTATGTAAAGCATATGTTTATGCAATTTTAATCAAAAACCCCACTAATGCATACAACTTTACATGTAACTTATAGTTTTAATAAGAAATATGTAAAGTGAATTAAAAAGTCCACCTTCATTAAAAACTATATGTAAAACTCATCGAAACAGTGTGAAATTTTAAAATGGAGTTTTAAATCCATTTTACATGTAAATGACACTTTTTGTTGCATGTAATTAATTACCAATAAAAAGTCCACTTTTGAGAAAATCAATCAAAGAACATAGGATATGTAGTCAGGCAGAAAAACCCCACCTTTATGCATTTGGGATTTAAAATATTGATAGTGGGGTTTTTAAAACGATCTGCATTGTGATGATATGTAATGGTAAACAAAAACCCCACCTAATTGCATTTAAAAGATTATCTTTATATGTAACTTATAGTAATAATAATATAATATGCAGAAGGACTTAAAAAGTCCACCATTACATATTAAACTATTAAAAACTATAAGTAAAGCTTCTCAGAATGATGTTTTAAAATGGGGTTCTAAACCCACTTTACATATAAATGATGTTTTTACTTCGTGCAAGTACCTAAAAAAAAACCCACTTTTGAGGGATTTTAACCAAGACGTGCAATCAGTCAGAAAAACCCCACCTGCAGGACACTTAAAACCTTAATAACTTGAGCTAGACAACTATGATTGATGGCTAAGATAGCTCAAAACGAGCGGAATTTCAAAAGCTATAAACCTAAGGCAAAAACAAGACCAAAAACCCAACACAAGACCAAGAAAAACCAAACAAAGAGGGAAATATTATCAACACCAAAAGGGAAATATTATCAAATTTTCACACTTGATACTCTGAGAAGGTCTTCTAAATCCTGGATTGCTGCCAAACTCGCTCTACCACCTACACTTACTGGCAAAAAGTGGGAGTCCCCAGTTGCAATGAGGCGATGGTGTGAACCTCACAACAAGACCCAGCAGCTAAATCTGGTCAACAATCTTTAAGGACAAGTAGTACACAGTTAAGTAGCTGAAGCTTAAATTATCAGCTTCATATAGTTATAGAATGCAGACCATAGCTTTATTGAACAATTGCAGCTTGCTTTCCAAGTTTTCCTTTTACACATCTGCAAAACCCAAAGCATAAACTCTATTAATGGCCTTGCTACATTGTGATTCCTTTGGAATCCTGCAAACCCACACAATATCTTTGCATACACTTTTGTACTGTTTCTTTGCACTCTTGCATTCTTACATCTATTCACCAAGTTTATACTCATAGCTCCCATAGCAATTCAATAAGCCAGATTACATCTCCACAGTTTGAGAAAGCCTGAGGAACCGTCATACTAGCATGAGCACTACTTAAATGCACAATAATTCGGATTCCCTTCGTTAAAGACACAAATACCTAGATTTTATGATACATCCAACTAGGTGATTGCCCTATGCATAACCATAAAGCATAATCTTCTCTCATTGTTATCTTTGTTCTTTGTATGGGAGATGAACATAGCTGTTATAAATATTGTGATGTAAATCAATTACAATACAAATACAATTTTCTATATCCCATGCCACTGCCTAAAATGTTGCCCACATTCTAGCTTTCTTCCTTTTATAAAATTATAAATACAAGCATCTTTAAGGTGTAGTTGTCCCCTAAATTACTCCGGTGATACATAGATAATCTGCATATCTTACAGTAGGAACACAATGAGAGGCAAGGCCTTGCTGCATTTCATATTTTGTCACAGTGTCAGAATGTCTAGGCTTTGGTTCTATGCCATCAGCTATTTTATTCATGCCCTTCTCAATCAAATGTAAATGCACTTGCAGTAGCCAAGACCTATGAATTTCTCTGTTGAAACAAATGCAATTGGTTAAGGAAGCACTTACGCACAACAGCTTGATAAGAAATGCAGACACCTTCTGCATAATGATGAATCTGCTAGACTCTTTTGATCTATTTTCTAGGAAGTCAATGACAAAATAATTTATTTTGAATGTTCAAATAAGTCTAATGAAATTTATTGCACGAATAATTCAAACTCAAGAACTATAATGTTCCCTTATGTAATCTCTTAGGGTTTGGACTAAATTCTTATAATTCCAATTACAAGAGACTTCTTTCTATTTAAAACTTATACTCTATCCTTAGGTTTGTCGCCAACGAACTTTTGTAGTAACAATATTCTTATTGCAAATGTCTACTACCTCATTCTTAATGCAATTGTAAAATGATGGAGATTAACTTGTATCCAATGCTTTAGACAATAAGGTTGATCTGAATATAGATGAAATAGAATGCCTTATACTGTTCAAGATATGATAAGAAATCTTATTCAATACAGGCAGATGATATGAAGATTGTATTTATCTATATATCGATCAATGAGTGAGAAATAAAGGAATCAGTATAATATTTCGAGACTATACTGATCCGAAAGTATATGCATGTCGCTGTTTCTGATATCTTGCTTGATGTGGGTGTGATATGAATTACACTGATCTGAATTATATATTCCGGTTGCTGTCTCTGATATTACTTTATGTATATGTGAATGACGTTGCCACCGATCGGTCTGATAAGACCTGGCAGATTTATATGATCGCTTATCTGATATGATAGCTTTGCAGTTGTGATACTTGGTGGTGTTCCTGATTTAGTCGCTAATATTGTGCATCCTTGGCTTTGCTACAGGTGGTAGATCGCCACCCTTACTAGGCTGCTATTTCTCTATGAGAGTGATCCAATTCTGGACTGAATAAAATAAATGCTCAATCGATGCCTTTTGAGAAGTGGGGGATACCTCCTTACTATGCTACAAAGAGACATGAAAATGTGGGGCTACATCCCAATATCAAATCGCACCCTTTGGTTAATAACATTTCACTTAACATTCTTTTATAAATCATTGTTTTATTCTAATCAACCATTTGGTAAACATCACTCCAACTTAGTAAGATTGCACCACTTCTTAATAGTCAGATGATGTATTATAATCGCTATATTGTTTATACTTAATCAATATGTGACTTGGATGAATCATTGTTTAGTGATGATCATTTGATAAGTATTAGGAGATCGCTGATAAAAATCACCACTTTAATGTTTATTAACATAGACATATTGATTACCTTTGATGGAGTGCTATATAGTTGGCCACCTTAAGAGAAGTATCAAGTCAGCTATCTTGTCTCATGAAGTCAGGTATGTTGATATTCATCAACATTATAGATCGCTACAACATCATTAATGAAGATCTCAAATCTGGTAGTTACTAACTTCTCACAAATCTCAAGTGGTGTCTTATTGTTGCTTTGCATACTATGCTGTTCATAGACCAATCATTCAATATACCCAATGTCTTGATCAAGCATATTTCTGTAAACACTAATCCGCCACTTCATTCTTTAATTTCTGTATCTGCTCATAAAGTCACTGCATTATGACACTTGCCAATGTTATTAATGAACCTTTGCTTATTACTCTTGCTAAATTCAATTATTGTTTCTAAATTGACTGTGTCCAAGGCCTGCCACTCCTGGACCATACATGGTTCCTTTTGCTTGTTTCGTTTTGGGGATTGGATGGGTGTTGCCCTAATTTTGACATACCCAGAATTTTAAACTTGTACATTCAAAGAAGCGTCTTCTGAAACCAAAGTGCATTTTCAAACGTGCACGGAAGCATGTGCCATTGCAACCCTAGATCACGCCATCATTTTGATTATCATTATGGTCAACCCCAAAATGCACTAGTCAAAACACAAAAAGTGAGGTATCTTGAGAATTATCGAATTTCAGGGAAAATTGTTTTATGACCATGTCCTAGTCATCATTTTATGTCGTGTCCAGTTTTTGTCCTGACACAGTTCATGGTTTGTAAAATTTTAAATCTTCAATTTTTTATGTCCCCCGCCCTGAAAATTTTAAAATCTCGTTTCTGACTGTCATGAAGATCAAAATCAAGGTTTCCGTTCACTTGGCCATCCTTGATTTGCAGTCCAAATTTCAGAGCTTAACTCATCCGCACTCAAAAGTTATGGGCGATTTTTGAAAAAGAGTACTAAGTTTTGGAAAGGGAAAAAATTGAATTATTTAATAAAATAATTTTAATAGTTTAAATTAATTAAATCTAATATTTATCCTTTCCAAAGGTTTGCAATTTGAATTTTCAAAAATGTTTCATTTTTCAAAAAGTTTTTCATAGGTTAATCACCCTTCCGTTCTTTTTGTGCAAAAATTTTAAAATCATTGACCTTTCTAAAGCATGCACAAAAAAAAAGGTTAATTAACCTCTCAAAAACACACAAAAGGAAAAGGTACAGGAACCTATCCAAAATGCGCAAAAATGAAAAGTTAATTAACCTGTCTTTGGTTGAGGCCTCTTCTTCTTCTGCACTTTTTTCAAAAGATTATTAACCTGCCCCCAAACAAATGCAATTGCCGCAGTATTAACACAGAATTAATTTGTTAAAGAGCCAATTGAAACTTTCAAGCTAATGCATATGGCAGGTGTAATGATAAATTTCACAACCTTTGCCAATTTCTACACGGTGTAATGGAGCTTCAAAAAAGGGTGTGAAGATTCATTAAAGCGACATAGAAAGTGAGTTCTTATCAAGCATTACAATTGCAAAAGCCTCGAAAGAGATGTGCAGAACATGGAACACAAACAAAAAGAGATGTGCAGAACATGGAACACAAACAACGTGCATGAATTAGTTGACAAACCACCTAATTCAATGATTGCATAGATATGCACTGATTATAAGCTTTGCAGAAAATGGAGGAATATAAAATGTTTTAGAAATTTCTAAGCAAAATGAAATTGTCAGGCGTGAGGCCAAGTTCTAAAACCCCTGCCGATATCTTCCCAAGGGCGTGCACAACAATGGAAATTTCATAATAGGTTATCAGCATTCATCAAAGCATATTGGCTATCACACATTATGGATGGAATTGTTTCAGTTGACATGCATACAGAATGTAGAAGACATTCAAGGCCCACGGCCCGCTTCACAGGATTCCTCAAAGTCAGGTCATCTTAAGTAATGTAATGAATGCAAAGGTATACAAAAGATGTATCCGTTGCAAAAGCCTTAGAAATTCTCGAGCAATGTAGATTGCAGTTGTAAAGAGAAATTATAATCTTTGTTGACAGTCGAGGTACACAAACTGTTTGTCAAAATCATGGATGGAAAAATCTTTGGACTCGTCGCGGACTTGGCTGGACTTGCGAGTCCAATGGAAAGCCGAGCCGACTCGCCATGGACTCAGGAGTTGAGTCCAGGCGAATCCTAAGGGTTGGACTCCCCAGTTTTTTGCATGGACTCACCCTAGTCCAGCATCAGGACTCATGAGTCTTTCATATAGACTCTCGTCACCGCACAAAAATGCCCAAACTTGTTTTAAGTTGTTTTTTTTTTACATTTTGTTTCATTTGTTCTTTGTGCTTGCTTAGAGTAGGGTTTCAAGGTGTGGAGAAGTTGAACAATCAACATCAAAGCAAAAAAATAAATCCAGGTAAAGATTTTTTCTGCCGTTTTTTTCGTTTCCATCTATTAGAAATCAAGAAAATCTTGAAAAACAAGGGGAAATGCTAGCATTTTTTTTTCTATTTCCCTTTTTAACTTGTTTCCTTGCATTTTTATCTTGTTTTTGAATACTATTTTTATCGAATGATTCATTAACAATTTTTGGTTGTTTTCCATAAAACCCTATTGATTTTTTTTTCATGTTATAACTATGACAACTTCAACTAGAAAGGACAAAGCGGCCCCAAAATCAGGAAGAAAAAAAGATGAGGCATGGAAGTATGGAATAAAGGGAAATAAAAAGAGAGAGGTGACTTGTACAGAATGTGGCAAATGGATGACAGGTGGAGTGAATAGATTAAAATACCACCTTGCCAGCATACGCGGACAAAATGTGGAAGGCTGCCCCAAAACAACTCCAGAGATTATTAGACAAATGAAGGCCCTTCTTGCTGAATATGAATTGCAAAAAGAAGAAAGGGAAAAAAACAAAAGAAGCCATGATAGCTGCAATGAATCCAAATGCATCCACTTCGGCTTCCCTTGGTCGCAACATTGGATGATTCCCATGAGATGGAGGATGACGAAGATGAGGACTTTGATGTTGAAGAAGAAGAATTAAATCCTCATTTGGATACCTCAACACCTCCTAGTTCAAGGCCTGAATAATTGAGTTATATTAGGAGAGGGAAGAGGAAGATGTAGTCTTTAGTTTGTTGTTTTTCACATTTGAACATATCATTATATCTAATTTTGTAAACATTTATAAACTTATGCTCCTGTTATACATTTAAAAGTTTGAAACTATGATGAAATTTCAAATATTGAGTGTTTGGGATTCATATGACGTGTAATATTTCAATTATGGCTCTCATGTTCTCTAAATGCATTAATTTCTTTTTGCTTTTTTGTAAAACTACAGTTTTTTCTTTTGTCGATTCCTCTCCCAAGTCTTTTCCGAGTCCGAGTCCAAGTCGAATTTTTTGGTCTGCCGAGTCCGAGTTTTCCATCTATGGTCAAAATACCTGAAAGAGATGTCATCTCAAGGAATGTAGATAGTCATGGCTTCTGCAAATAATGGATTTGTTGAAAAGGCTTTAGAAACGCTCAAGAAAGTGTGGTTGCCATTGTGGAATCAAAATCCAACAATCTTTGCCAACATCCTTTGTACGTGTGCAAAATGACAGTTTTGAAACAAGTTATGGAAGTTCATCCAAGCATGACAAAAGGGGGATTTTTGTCAGATACTACAATTGGAAATGCTATGGCTGTATAAGTATGCAAAATGTGGAATCATAAGCAACGCAACAACTGTTTGACTGAATGCCCAAAAAGACATGTGCAAAATATGAAGGTATAGTAAAGGCGTATGAAATGTTTGGCAAAATGCTTCATGGAGATAACATCTCCCAGCAGCACGATGATCACAAGAAATGTTTAAAATGGATTTATTAAAAAGGTTTCAAGAAATTTCAAGCAACACAACTGATATGTGTAAAATCAATTTCTATAACTTTGGTGAACATCATCTATGTCTGGGCCAAATATGGCAACATTGAAAAATAGTGAATGGGCCACAAAGGATAAAAGACTATCAACTGTTAGTATTTACTAATGCCGAGTACAACATGCATGTAAAATGTGGAATCATAGGCAATGTACCCATATTGTTTCACAGAATGTCTGAAAAGATTCTTCAGAAGATAGCCTGGACAAGGATATAAATGCTATACAATCAGAACAAAACTCACCATTCGCCAGCCAATGATTTGGATAGTGGACAAGAATTAGATCTCATGGCACAATGATGTGTAATCATAAATAGTGCAGCCGAATTCCATGACAAAATGTTGCGAAGAGATGTCATCTTTAGAAATGAAATGAAATGAGTGCAGAAAGTGCATAAAATCGATTGAGTGAGGAAACCATTTAAATTAATGGAGATCTCTAGAATGCATCGTAATGTTGCAAATTTTGTTCTTGTGAATATAGGCTGACTTCCATGACCATGGTAGTTGTGTGGATGTGTTTTCTTGGTGATTGTAGATCATGTAGATCAACATGGTAAATGAAGACAGAGATATTAATGCTGCTACAAAATGAAACAATCTGGAAAGTGAGCCTACATTGGAACAGTGCATGAATACCTTTGTTGCCAAACCATTTTATAGTCCATCAATGTAAAAAGCAGGTTTTAGACTCAAAGCAAGCTATTGAATTGATTGGGATAAAGAGAGATATTTCACTGAAATGAATGTTAGGAGGAAAGATTATGAGAATAAAATATAAGCAAATATGGAACACGGGCATCTCATAAGTTGATAATTTCAAAGTGATTATGGAGTTCTTGAGACCCAATCATTAACCAGTAACAAGAACCAATCAAGATGAAGCATAAATATCAAGGACATGATTATGCTCCAAACCTTAAGTGTGCACTTCCCAAAATAACAGACACAATATTAGGAAATGTCAGCATTCAAGATTTCTGGAAGTCAATGGAGAACAAAGAACTTCCATAGCATCCAAAATTTTGGACAGTGACTTAGCACGTGCAGGAGGTCATCCAATGTTTGTTCAGTGCCCAGAGCTTGTATTGGAATGCGCGAGAGCATATAATCTAGATACTCAGGAAGTGGTTGCAAATGATGGCAAAGTGGTAGCTAGGCTTGATCCAGTATCCATAGCAAATGTGCTTCAATTGTTGATCAGAGACCAGTTTACAGATGTTGATAAGGAATATGCTTTGTCAATAACAGAGATGAATGCCTCAACACCATAGCTAAGAATTGGCTTTTGGCACCTAGGAATGGAAGTCACAGCTGTCAAAAGTGATTCACAGATCTTTATTAGCAGAAAAAATATGGTTATCTTTTTTAGCAGGATAATAGGAAATTAAGATTCACATGGCTTCAGAGATTGGATGTTCCTCTTTATCAGCATCATATGTGAAGGCATTCAGTTTATTGATTGGGCAAAGATTATTAGTGATAACCTACATAGCCAGCTAATGGGGCTCAAAACAAATCAATATTTTTATATGACTTCCTACCTCTTCTATGCCATTGCCGGAATGAAGAGTTGGTTGGGGCTGAATAAGCAAGGTGTCTGTGATGAGACAGCGTTGATCTATGATAATCATTTGCAGTTACAGTTGGAACAAAGTTTTCATGATTTCAGGAGGGCGAATGATGCCGTCACCATGCTTACTATTAGAGAGCTTCAGGTAAATATTGGACTCAAGATATCACCAGGCAGCAGCCATAGTCCAACAATATAGGAGTTTTTTCATACAATTCCCAAAGTTCACTTACATTAGGTTGGCAGGCTATGATGGATATCCTTTCATGCTACCCAGGTTCGTAGATGACAAACTAATGTTGATTGAGATTTCCAGACAAGTTAGTCAAATTAACAGGATTTGCTGAAATAAACAGGTGGATGGTATTCTCTTACCAATACGCATTGGTCACTACAGCTACGAATCAAGTTCTGAAGCCAAGAACATTGAAAGATCAATTGTCAAAATTAATTTATATCCCTACACTATGAGATTTCCCTTTGTTAATGCTATAGTTGTGGTAGGAATCCACAAGCTAGATAATCGTCTAATTGGCCTATCGGCCTTAGACGATTATATAAAAGTGATTTATATATATTAATGTAAAAACTTGTTTAAATGATTTGTATTAACTACATAATCCAGCCGACTAAATATGTGCGTCACCCTTGGATTGTCACAACCCTTGGTGAAAGAGTACAAGTCACGTATAAGAGATATGTGATCTCTCAAATTGTAGAACAATACGAATACAGTCAGTGCAATATTCATACACGGAGATCACAGCCAGAGCAATATTAATACACCGAAGTATTTTGTGACTACAGAGAAAAATCACATTCAAGGAATATATACAATCGCTGAGTCCGAATTGGAGATAAGTACAGATCAACATATTGATATATACGGAGATAAGTGCAGATCGATTTAGATCAGTACTCAGTTATTCAGATTGTAATATATACGAAGGTATATATATAAGTGCATATTGACATCACAGCAGATCGACATAAACAGAGATATATAATTATAAGGAGCAAATCGATATATATATCATCAGAATTATTGGTGCAGATCGAGACTTGTAAATGGTCTTGTAATTGGCCATATTGTAATTAATCATTTCAATATTCAAGATAGATTATTGCTGGGTTTTTTCAACTTCAAGTTAGAAGGTTTTCCCAGGGTATCTGCTGTGTCAATTTGTTTGAATTGTTTCATTGCTATATTGCTATTAATCTGATCATAAAAACAACATGGTATCAGAGTGGGTCTAAGAAAAGATCTGATCAGATTTATTTAAGTAATCAAATAAATTCTTTCATCCAGGGGGGCGGATCTTTGAAGGAACATTTGTGCGGAAAGAGAAGATGGTGAACGGTGTCAAGGTAGAAGATAGGCTTGATGGAGCCTCAAACTTCAACTCTTGGAAACCCAGGGTACTCATTGCATTAGAGGAGAATGATCTTCTTGATTTTGTGGAAAGTAATATGGCCGAGCCTTTAGATGATACTGAGAAAATCCAATGGAAGAAGAATGACATTAAGGCTAGGAAGATATTAATAGACTTTGTGATGAATCACCTAGTACCGATCATCTCCAAGTTGAAGTCGGCTAAAGAGATGTTTGATACTCTAAAAGGATTGTATGAGATCAACAATACCGGCAGAGCCCTTGCCTTGAGACAACAACTTCACCATGTAAAAATGGATAAAAAAGATTTTGTCATCTCATTCTTTATGAAGATTGTTGATTTGAGAGATCAGTTGAGCACTATTGGGGACATAATTGCAGACGGAGATCTTGTTATGTTGGCACTAAATGATCTTCCCCTATCTTGGGAGCCATTTATTCAAGGCATCAGTGGGAGATCTAAGTTGCCCAAGTTTGATCGTCTTCGAATGGATTGTATTCAAGAAGAGTCCAAGTTGACAGCAAGAGGAATTGGACAAAACAATCGGGATGTAGAAAATCATGTTCTTGCTACATATACTTCTAGAGAAAAAGGCAATTGGAGGAGGAATAAAAACAAAGAATCAAATTTTGTCCCTAAACCGAAGAAGGATCTCTCACATTCAGTGTTTTAGGTGTGACAATTATGGTCACTTTGCTCGAGATTGCAAACTTAGATCTACACAAATTGTTACTACTGCGAAACTTGCCATGGGGGCATCCCAGAAGGAGCCAAGTTCTAAAGTTGATTCAGAAGGGTTCTTATTCTAAAAACGATCTGGTTCTTCGAAGAGGAGGAATCAACATTCAAAGGGAGTCTGACAAACCTACATAGGCAACCTTGGACGTGAAGTTCAGAAGGTTGATGTTAGTACTTGGAGCTTCAGAGGGAATCACATCATCATGAAGATTCTTTGTAGTGTATATTTCTCTAAGATAGAGAAATATGAGGTGAAAGCCCTTGCAGTGCATATTTCCCTGAGACAGAGAAATATAAGGTGAAAGCCCTTGCAGTGTATATTTCCCTGAGACAAAGAAATATGAGGTGAAAGCCCTTGCCGTGTATATTTCTCTGAGACCGAGAAATATGAGGTGAAAGCCCTTGCAGTGTATATTTCTCTGAGACGGAGAAATATGAGGTGACACCCCTTGTTAATCCATCTTTCTCTGTGAGGGATATTTGAGGTGTAAGCCCTTGTTAATGCATTCTTCTCTGTGAGGGAGAACTTTGAGGTGCAAGCCCTTACTAGTGCATTCTTCTTTGTGAGAGAAAAGTTCGAGGTGAAAGCCCTTGTTCCACCCTCTGGGAGTAGCCATGGTGGATGTCATGTGAGAGACTCCATGACTTAACACTTGTGTTTATTTCACCCTTTGGGAGTAGCCATGGTGAACATCATGATGAACTGACGACATCACGTTGAGTGATTCCGTGAAGAGCACTTGTGTTCATTTGTATTTCCATTCATGGGAGTAGCCATGATGGACCCACCCTCTGGGAGTAGCCATGGTGGACATCACTATTTAATCGAGAAGGATTCCTCACTAGCTAAGAGGGAGTGTTAATGCTATAGCTGTGGTAGGAATCCACAAGCTAGATAATCATCTAATTGGCCTATCAGCCTTAGACGATTATATAAAAGTGATTTATATATAATATATATTAATGTAAAAACATGTTTAAGTGATTTGTATTAACTACATAACAGCCGACTAAATATGTGTGTCACCCTTGGATTGTCATGACCCTTGATGAAAGGGTACAAGTCACGTATAAGAGATATGTGATCTCTCATTTTGTAGAACAATACTTATACAGTCAGTGCAATATTCATACACTGAGATCGCAGCCAGAGCAATATTAATACACAAGTATTTTGTGACTATAGAGAAAAATCATATTCAAGGAATATAAACAATCACTGTGAGTTCGAATTGGAGATAAGTACAGATCAACATATTGATATATACAGAGATAAGTGCAGATCGATTTAGATTAGTACTCATAGTTATTCAGATTGTCATATATACGAAGGTATATATATAAGTGCAGATTGACATCACAGCAGATCGATCATAGCGGATCAACATAAACAGAGATATATAATTATAAGGAGCAGATATATATAGACATATATATATATATTCATTGTGTTGATACATATTCATCTAGGTCTGATTGATATATATATATATATATATATATATATATATATCATCAGAATTATTGGTGCAGATCAAGACTTGTAAATGATCTTGTAATTGGCCATATTGTAATTAATCATTTCAATATTCAAGAGAGATTATTGCTGGGTTTTTCACCTTCAAGTTAGAAGATTTTCCCAGGGTATCTGCTGTGTCAATTTGTTTGAATTGCTTCATTTCTATATTGCTATTAACCTGATCATAAAAACAACACCCTTTGACAGTAAAGGGTATGCTACAAGGGAATTGAAAATTGGCCCTAGTTTCAATCATTTCCAAATATTGAGGAATTCTGGGAGGACTGTGAAGATGATTTTGAAGTCAGGGGAGGGGATTGGATGAGGCTCACAGTCAAACAAACTATTGACTTCAAGTTGGAGTTGGATGTAACCAGCATTTAAGATGATGAGTTAACATTGATTGATCTTGTCTACTAGAAGATACAGCTACTTCCTTTGCCATCTATAGAATGGTCGATTCCAAAATTGAAGAACCTGAATGAAAGAACAACATTTGTTATTGGTGCAGGAGCACCAAGTTCCTCCTGAAACAGCTATGGCCCATTGTGGTATTTTGGATGAATTGATGCAATAAGACCATGGTAAGGCCATTTAGGTTCTTTTTAGGTTGAATAAGGTCCAAGCGACCATATGTAATAATTTCAATGTTTTGTAAGGCTATTGAATGACAATTGTGTCATGAAGGCCTATAAGGTCCTGAAAAGATCAATGGTAGTAAAATTATGCATATGTAACCCAAAACATGGGAAAATGATGTAATTAGTGTTTCTGAGTCATTTTTTATAGGTTTGTAGGATTCTTGCAAAGTTTGGAGTCATAATGCAAAGTTGCATTACAAAATGTAAAAAGTTGTCAAAGTTGCTTGACAACTTTTCAAGTTGTCAAGCAACTTCCTAATCCCAACGGCTAACTGATTTGAAATATAGTTAGAACCATTGGAAATAATGTAAAGCCTATAAATATGCCTCTCTTGGGTCGAGGCAGGGGTTGGTGTGAAGTTTGGTAAGCCATTTTGAATCAATACAATTCTGATTTCCTGAGAAAAAACACGTTTTATTGCTGATTTCTGCATTGTACGGACAGACAGTTGATTGTACGAATGAATGGGTGGTATGGTTGGAAATCTTGTTGAATATTCAAAACAGGTTTGAGGAAAATCCATTGAGTGTGGAGGGAGATATCCACGTTTTTGTCCAGGCAGGTCTGAAACCCTCCATACCTAGGGTTTCATCATAAAAATGGTTGTAATTCCATTTTCCACCGTTGAAAAATTACGGCCTCACGTGGAATGGGAGAGTTTTGTGTCACCTTTCAAATGAATCAGGTCTTAGATCGTGAGGTGGAGTTGTTGCAAAGTTATGGCTTGCTTTAGGTCTGGTATTTGTATGTGACAGACCTTGAAATGTATGCAAATGAGTGCAAATTGGTTGACAATGGGAGTTTTGAGAGGTTTAGGCACTGAATTCTTGGTTTGAAGATGAATATGACATGTTCCATGTCTTGGTTGGGGTTGGAGGCAAGTTTTTAGGGTACGCCCTTTGGAAAAGAGGCCTAATTGGAGGCCTAAAACAGTGAACAGTCCACTTTTCATCAGTTTGGTCCAAAGCAAGTAGGGAATTCCTTTTGGCATGTTGTGTCCCATTACAAAAGACATCTAATAATGGTCTCCTTCTGTAGCCAAGGTCAGTAATTGAAGAGTTATTGTCTAAGAACCCCAATTTGGGCTAGTAGGCCTAGTTAGGCGTTGTGAAGGGAATGGTTGAATTTGGTCAAGTGGGTTTGTTCCAAAGGTGTACCTGAGTTGTTTAAGGTCATTTGAAGTTGTAGGAAGCCTAAACTCAATGCTCCAAGCCCTGGTTGGGTCTGTTACCATGTTTGGTCCATGTTGCCATGATGGAGTCACCTCTTGGCTTGTGATTGTTGATCATTGAAAGCCTTCCAGTGCCCATGTATCTGATCATTTGAATCATTGTTTGAGTTGTACCATTCACCATTGGTACCTTTGCATCATATTGGTATCAGAGCCAAGTCTGATTGCTTTGGGGAGAAAGTTTGGTGTGTGATGGAAATTTTGTGAAGAAGTTGAAGTGTCTAGCAAAATGCCTCCAAAAGGTGCGTCTGCAGCAATGGCCAGAAGATTGAAGGCCCTAGAAGAAGATATGGCAGCAATGAAAGCCAAAGAGAGAAGGAGAGAGGGGTGAAGAAGAAGAGAGTTACCCCGAAGAAGAAGAGGGTGAAGATGGGAATCCTCATGAGGAACCTCAAGAGGAGGAGATGGCTCCTAAGGAAAGAAGACTTCTCAAGGCTTTGCAATCAGTGAGTGGAGATGTCAAAATGGATCTTCCTATGTATGGAGGTAAGATGGATGCTGAAGAGGTCATGGAGTGGATAGATGCTCTCAATAACTACTTTGAATACAAAGAGGTACCTGAAGACAATAAAGTGAGATTTGCAAAAACGAAGTTGAAAGGGGCTGCCTTAACTTGGTGGAACCACACTCAAGGGGAAAGGGTGAAGGTGGGCAGATCCATGATCAATTCATGGGAGAGAATGGTGAACAAAATAAAGAACCAATTCTTACCAGCAGACTATGAGGTCCAGGTGTTTAGGAGGTTACAAAATTTGAAGCAAAGGGATTAGATGTGGCTGCCTATACAGAGGAGTTTCACAAATTAAGTCTAAGGTCAGGGCATGTTGAGAATGGAAGGGAGAAAGTAGCAAGGTACTTGAATGGCTTGAAGTTTAATATCAAAGATGAGATCAATCTTATCACACCAAAATCAGTCAATGAATGTTTCCAAGTAGCCCTAAGGACTGAAGAGAAGTTGAAGAGGAGGCAAGAGAGACAAGGAGGTAGACGAAACAGTAACAGAGGTAGGGGTACAAGGCAGACCCAAGAAGATCAAGGAGACACAAGCAATGGCAAGGAGCAAGTCACTGATTCTAGGGGTGGCTTTAGGGGTTCAAGAGGCAGATTTGGAGGTGGTAGGAGTTCCAACACCTTTTCAGGGAGGTGCTATTATTGCAATGAAGTTGGACACCCAGCATTCAAGTGTCCTGAGAAGCAAGGGTCCACATCAGGTGGTGGTGAAAGGAGAGGTGATAGGAGAGTACAATTGGTCCAAGAGGAAGAAGAAGCAAGTGTCAATTTTCCTACTCAACCTGCAGATCCAGAAGTGGGAGAAGTATTGATGGTGAGAAGACAACTACTGAAAGCATCCAATGAGAAGGACATGACCCAGAGAAAAGCCTTGTTCAGAACCACATGCAATTGTAAAGGTAAGGTTTGCAAAGTTGTTATTAATTCTGGAAGTGTTGATAAAGTAGTGTCTATTGAGATGGTTGAAAAACTAAATTTAGAGAGGATGCCCCATGGAACACCATATAGGGGGTCATGGCTGAAAGATGGTCAATCAGTTTTAGTTAGTGAGCAAGCCATAGTAAAATTTCAAATTGGTGCCTGTAGGGACAAGTTGATTTGTGATGCTCTTCCTATGGATTGTTGCCATCTTCTACTTGGAAGACCATGGCAATTTGATAGGTAGGCCCATTATGATGGTAGGGCAAATACCTACATTATTCAAAAGGATGGACAAACTTTTAGAATAACAACATTGCAGGAGGATGCTGAAGCAGAAAAGAAGGCAACTAAGATCATTCTAATGGGCAAGGAGTTTGTGAGGATGGAAGAAGATAATAGCAAGAAGGATGCAGCCACTGCTAAGGTTGCAGAAGTCAGAGCAGACCTTGAGAAGAAGGAACAAATCAGTAATTTGCAGGCCAAGACTGAGGCAAAGAAACCCAACGATGAGTCCCTTGTGTGGACACAAAGTGGGATGCAAAATCAAGATGCTATTGTGGTGGGCGCAATGGTGTGTCCTTGGACAATGAAGAGAGGGCAGAGGGAACCTAAGTCTGATCAAATAGAGGCATTTGGAACAGTAAATCAGAACCAAATGAGGGAAGCCAAGAGTGGGGTAAGTGGCAGCGAGTGGTAAGGACAAAGAGGTAAGGCCAAGTGGGTAACAAAGAACAAAAAGAGGACAAACCAAGGAAGAAAGATGAATGCAGAAGTAACAACTATTTCTACCTTTATTTGTGATCAGAGGAAGCCAAAGTTGCAGTCAACATACCTGGTTGAGAAGGATAGAGCAGGTCAAGAGAGCACCCAAGCCCAAGGTGTCAAGAATGACACAATGTTCAAGCATCATACCCAATGGAAGGGTATACCAAACAGAGATAACATTTGGGGAATAGGACAGAGGGGATCCAAACATGCCTTCATGCATCATAGTCCTCAAGGGGACTTGAGTTTCTTTCCAGACCGGGTGTATGGTGCAGGGGCACCAAGTTCCTCCTGCAACGACTATGGCCCATTGTGGTCTTTTGGATGGATGAATTGATGCATAAGGCCATGGTAAGGCCATTTAGGTTCTTTTTAGGTTGAATAAGGTCCAAGGGACCATATGTAATCATTTCAATGTTTTGTAAGGCAATTGAATACCAATTGTGTCACGAAGGCCTATAAGGTCCTGAAAAGATCAATGGTGGTCAAATTATGCAAATGTAACTCAAAACATGGGAAAATGATGTAATTGGTGTTTTTAAGTCATTTTTGATAGCTTTGTAGGGTTCTTGCAAAGTTTGGAGTCATAATGCAAAGTTGCATTACAAAATGTAAAAAGTTGTCAAAGTTGCTTGACAACTTTCAACTTTTCAAGTTGTCAAGCAACTTCCTAATCCCAACGGCTAACTGATTTGAAATATAGTTAGAACCATTGGAAACTATGTAAAACTTGTTGACGCCTAAAATTGCTCTTAGGTGTAACGGCCTATGGGAAGTGTAATGTCCCCTTTTCGAGGTACATTATATTGAGCCGTGTCGTTAGCCTATTTACCTTGATCCGAAGGGCTGACCGTGGCGTGACAGTGTTCCAAGGGATAATTGGCCTTGGTGGTTTCAGTTCCAGGCCAATCGGTGCAGTTTCTACAGGTTTCCGGGGAACTTACTATTTATAGTAAGTCAGCAAGGGTCAGAATTCTCAGCTTTTCAGTAGTGGACTTGGAGCGCCTCGTCGAGAGCTTTCCGACGAGCTATCACACAACGGCATCCGAGCTCGTTTGGGCTCCCGTTTTAATGCCGGATGTTTTCCTCACTTATTTATTATTTTACTTTATAACTCAACGGTCATTTATTTAAAGTGAGTTTATAAAGAGACGAAATGGGCATACGAAGAGTCACAGTGG
>MU226181.1:939083-951543 GCA_018584345.1 Thuja plicata | reverse complement strand
TATTGCTGTTGTAAAATACATACCATTTTCTGAGTTATTTCATGAGTGTGTATCTGCTGGTTATATGAATAAATCTGCTGGTTACTCGGGAATATTTGCTTGTTATTTGCATGTTATTATTCATTTTTAAATCTGTTTACGATTTATTGGTCGGAATCAGTAAATGGCCGGTTAGGGTCATTTCAGGAAGCTTCAATGAATGGGGGACCTAGTGCTTTTCACTGAGCAACCTCTGGGATTTTAGAAGTCAGCTCTTCATTTCATGTCGAGGGAAAAGGGGAGAAGTAAGCTAAGAAGCTTCAAAGCGATACACAAAGCTTTTGGAACACTTTAAACCTGACCTGCACAAGCTATTTCAATGGATGAAACATCAAGGCAACTTTATAAATCGTAGATCTTAGGAACAATTACAAAAATGTAATAACACCACAGGCAAATGACATAGAGTGAACCATGCATTACACTCACAGAACAAAGAAGCCTAAGGCATAATCTATTTAGCAAAGCTTAAGCGTAGATGCCCTAAAGTTTGTTATTACTTTCAACTAGCACAAAAACTTTCATGATCACTGAAACTCTAAAAATCAAAGGGCTGAAAGAACGATCAATTTGTATTAAGAATTCAAGCTACCCATTACAGTTTGAGGCTTACAAAAATCTTTAAAGGAAATCTCTGCAAGAGTCTTGTTTTATTTGTCAAAAGTTCAGTCTAAAGCCTTCCTCCTCTTTCCAAAAATTTAAATCTTAAAATAATCTACTCTTATTTTCAACAACTTGCCCTTTTTAAAGGCAAAGGCAAAGGCACGATCTCATTCTCCCAAATAGAAAGCAGTTAGAAGAAAATGCCAGGTGCTTTGCTCCGTGCAGTCAGGAGAGAGCAATTTTCATCGCTAATACAAGCAACTAACAGGCAACTAACAGCTAGCCCACCCTGATCCGTTACCAGAAACGAATCTCGCATCATGCTCTGCAACCACTACTTCTCGCAAAACAGTGTAACATCTTTTTGAAAATCGCGCTGAACGGAAGCCTGAGAAATGTTGAAACACGTGATAATTAATCACGCGGGCGTGGAGTATGCTTTTAACTTGGTTGAGGAAAGACACACGTCCTTCAAACGCTAGCTTCCCATAGAAGGAGAGACGAAATTCCCCAAAATCCCGCGAGAGAGCCACGTGACACATTGCGCGAAGGCTGCTAATGGGACACGCGGCAGACAAATGTCGAGTCTCCTTTGAAGCAAAAGATGGATTCTCTTTTGAAACCCGCAAGAGAGCCATCTGACACTGCGGATTTAATGAAGAACGCTCGGGCCCACCAACAAAAGGCATTGTGGTCATGCTCTGGGCTAACACGCGGCAAACAAGCGTGGCACGCAGCAACGAGGGAAGGGAGCCCGATCCAAAAGTACGCCATGCTGAGGGGTGGCGAGTCGCGCGTAGTTTTCAACAAAGATTGCCGCAAAAGAAGAGGAAGCACAAGCGAGAATTCTAACTTTGCGGACTGGTGAATTTCTGATTCACAAAATCTATAAATATGTCTCTCTTGGGTCGAGACAGGGGTTGGTGTGAAGTTTGGTAAGCCATTTTGAATCAATACAATTATGATTTCCTGAGAAAAAACACGTTTTATTGCTGATTCTGCATTGTACGGACAGACAGTTGATTGTACGAATGAATGGGTGGTATGGCTGGAAATCTTGTTGAATAACCTTTCATTCAAAACTGGTTTGAGGAAAATCCATTGAGTGTGGAGGGAGATATCCACGTTTTTGTCCAGGCAGGTCTGAAACCCTCCATACCTAGGGTTTCATCATAAAAATGGTTGTAATTCCATTTTCCACCATTGGAAAATTACGGCCTTAGGTGTAATGGGAAAGCTTTGTGTCACCTTTCAAATGAATCAGGTCTTAGATCGGGAGGTGAATTGTTGCAAAGTTATGGCTTGCCCTAGGTCTGGCATTTGTATGTGACAGACCTTGAAATGTATGCAAATGAGTGCAAATTGGTTGACAGTGGGAGTTTTGAGAGGTTTAGGCACTGAATAAGTGTGGAATCCTTGGTTTGAAGATGAATATGACATGTTCCATGTCTTGGTTGGGCTTGGAGGCAAGTTTTTAGGGTACCCCCTTTGGAAAAGAGGCCTAATTGGAGGCCTAAAACAGTGAACAGACCACTTTTCATCAGTTTGGTCCAAAGCAAGTTGGGAATTCCTTTTGGCATGTTGTGTCCCATTACAAAAGACATCTGATCATGGTCTCCTTCTGTAGCCAAGGTCAGTAATTGAAGAGTTATTGTCTATAACACCAATTTGGGCTAGTAGGCCTAGTTAGGCATTGTGAAGGGAATGGTTGAATTTGATCATGTGGGTTTGTTCCAAAGGTGTACCTGAGTTGTTTAAGGTCATTTGAAGTTGTAAGAAGTCTAAACACAATGCTCCAAGCCCTGGTTGGGTCTGTTTCCATGTTTGTTCCATGTTGCCATGATGGAGTCACCTCTTGGCTTGTGATTGCTGATCATTGAAACCCTTCCATGTGCCCATGTGTCTGATCATTTGAATCATTGTTTGAGTTGTCCATTTCACCATTGGTACCTCTGCATCAGTTATCAAAATGACAAAGGAGTGGGTAAAGAATAAAATGCTTGAAGCTACAGCCACTCGGCCTCCAAGTAAAGAAGGTACTTCGAGAAAGAAAGATGATAGCCATGGTTCTTCTTCTTCTCCTTCTAATCCGCAAAAGCCCATCTCCAGTAAGAATTCACAGCAAGTTACTTCAGGAAACAATGGTGGTGATGAGGACCCGAACAAAGCAAAGGATCTCACTAAGGCATGTGAGAGTGACTTTACAGTAAGAAAAATAAGATCTAGAACAAAGGGAAAAGTGATGGACATAATTCAGGAAGATGAAGAAGAGAACGAGGGTACAGCCTTACATGAACCTCCTAGTGATAGAGAGTAGAAAATTCATTGCATTTCACCATCTGTCATCATGGCATCTCCTCCTCATGATGATTTCATCCAATCCGAGATACTGATGGTAGATATTACTCAAGATGAAGATCAGTTGCAATCCATTCCCAACCTTTCAATGTCTTTGAACTCACCGTTTATTGACATTCAGGAACCTTTGCAAACTTCTTCCTCATCGTGGTTAGAGAAAAGTTTGCAAAAGAAGAAGAGAGTCGTCCAAACGGTGACTCCTGAATTGGACATAGCTGCAAATTTGCTCCAGAAGACAGCCAAGACAAAGAGAACCAAACTGCCATCAAGGTTAGCAATTCACCCATCTTCGAGCAACCTATGTGTCAAAGTTGCTAGACCTACTTCAGAAAGAACATTGAGGAAGCTAACGAGGATGATTTCAACATCGATAGAATAGATTTTGGTCCTTCATCAACCGAGGGAGATGTGCATAATTTCGAAGTATCTGCAGCCCAATTGGTAGAGAGAACAAAAAAGGAAAAGCAATCAAAGGACCAACTCAAGAATCAAGTGCAAGTCTTGATATCCTGCATCAAATCTATCAGAGATTCTTCTGATGAGCCTTCAGCAACACCTTCTGCATCAGCACTTATAGGTTCCAAAGATATTATTGAGAAGAAGGTTGTTGAGGATATACATGAGTATCGATCTTATGGTAAAATGATCAAAGGATGGATAAGTCAGATGAAAGATTAAGCTTTAAATTTCATAGTTAAAGCAAAAGAATTTTATGAGAAGGTTAATCTCCAAGAACAGGAAATAGCTAAGGAGCTGAAAAATGTCAAGGAACAAGAGTTGGCCTGGCAGGACATACCAAGAGAACTTCAAAAAATGTCCAAGGTAGATCCAAATATTTTGATTGCTGAAAAGGTCATCACCAATGCAGAAGATAACCAGTCAAATATATGGTGCAAGAGCATAAACTGGAAATTGATAAATATTAATCAAAACTAGACTGAATATGAAAGATTGTTGACAACTTGTTAGCAGATGAAGATGAAAATATTGGAGGAACTCATAGAAATTATTGCAGATGTATCAGTGACAGAATTTTCAGCGAACCAGCCAAGGAAAGGAAAGGAAAGGTCCTTTTATAGTCCACGATACCAGCCATATGTTTTTGGGTCTACATATGGTGACAGCAATATGGGCCTACCCCATACTCCTTGCGGGAGGCACCTAACTGTGCTACAAACGAGGCATACATACCCTACCCCCTTGTTGGATTTGAGTAAGATTAATGACAGGAACAATGCAGAAATGGCAAACAAGGTTTCTGATGAATATGTGATGAAGAGGTTGAGTGTTATTTCAGTGACTTTGGATGCTTGTGACATACTGGCCTACCATCAGGAATTGTTGGAGGTACAGGATAGTCAAGTCACCTCAAAGCTGAAAATGGATAATGTAATCATCCCAATTACGAATCTATGATAGAGTTTCTCAAGTCATACAAAGTTTTCAAAGCAAAATCTTCAGTTCAACAGGATAAATTACCAGTCGGGATGTTTCTTCAGGAAATGTGGAGGGCAACATTGCAACACGATTTCAGATGTTTTCACTGTACATTCTCTTTAGTTGCGATTAGATAGGAAAACCTTTGTCTCCTTGTTTTGTTTGTAAATAGTGACTTTTGTCACTTTTGGTCAAGGTTAATTAGTTCTCTTTTTGCACAAAAAACTATAAGGTTAATAACTTCATTCAATTTGTGCAAAACTAAGTTGGTTATTAACTCGTGAAATAAGGTAGTTACAAGGAGACAAGTCTATATAAAGGAATTTTGAGAATGTTGTAAGGACTTTTGACTTTATGTGTTTTTGGACAGCAACAATTTTGAGTTGTATAACTCCTTAAAATGAATAAGACATTTTGGAAGTGTTCCATTATTGTAAGGTGTTCATTATGACATGTTGTCTGTTTATCGTATGATAGCACAATAACATTTTGTGATCTTATTCCCATTTTCATTAAGGCAATGGTCGAGTATTAGTGAATTTTATCAAAGTATATCCCTCTTTGGTATCTTTGAAGTGTGTATATTGCATATAAATCAGATTTTCATCATGGAGTGTTCTTATGTGTAGTCTTTGACCTTCAATGGTGAAGTGAGTACAATTGTGGTTTCTTTGTGAAACCATGAGACAGTATTTGTATATCTATTGTTAAGAATCTTAAGGATTGTAAAATTTTCCTTTCTTTTTCAAGTTAAGTTTATCTAAAAGTCAAAAATTTGATTATACGAGGGAGCTGCCCCTCTCAAACGCAGAGGAAGATCATACTCTGGAAACGATCTACCCAACTGCTGGAAGTGTATTGTCACGTCTCCATTGGGCAAGTCATTGTAAATTTTAAAATGACAAATCTGTTTACCAACAATGGGGACATCACAAGAACATTAAGGGATAAGTAGCATAATTCTATGTTTATTTGTGAATGCCTCTCTAATTCAATTGATTACAGGAACAATCCACATTCCACACCATAAATAAATTTGTAGCTCAGTGGTAGAGGACGTCAGCAACAAAAAGGAGGTCCTACAGTTGAGTCTTAGATAGTCGATTTAAGGTTAATAAAATTGATGTTTAAATAATATGCATTTTTTTCCTGTGATAATTCCTCTTTCAATTTCCCCAAAACATCATCCTGCCTACGGTTGGGAGGAAAAATAAGGCACTTCCACACTAATAACAGTCCATCATTGTTAAAGTTTCAAAACCACTTCTAACGATTTTTTCTAGGACTTATTTTCATATCACTAGCAATATTTGTTTCTGGCCTGGTGTTTGTAGTAGGAAATAAAGTCATTTTGTATTAAGACTTAAGTATGAATTGTCGGAAGGGTATTAGGAGCGAGGAGGTGCATCCGTTGATTTTCCCAACCAACCGGCTACTATATATTTGTGTTTGGTTTATTGTATGGGTTGTTGGTTTCTGGTATTAAGAAAGAGAATAAACACTTCCTCGCCCATCTGGTATTCTGGTATGGTACTTTGTATCTTTCATTGATATTGGTAGTTAGTGAGTTATTGGTAAATTGGTTGTATAGTATCTGTGAATGTTTAATATATCCTTCTGTATATTTGGTGTTGTTAACTATTCTACATTTTGGCGCCGTTGCCAGGTAACGAACCCGGGTCACCCGCGTGACAGCGGTCAGGAGGACATTTTGGCAGCTACAGGAAGAAAAAGAACGGACTAAGCAAACAAAGAAGGATTGGGAAGAGGAAAAAGCCACAAGAGAAACACAATGGAAGACAGAGCGAGCTGGACTAGAAGAGAAGTTAGCAGCAGCTGAAGAAAAGGTAGCAGCAGCTAAAGCTAAAAAGATGGACGCGTTACGAGTACTGCAGGGAGTACGGGCTAAGCAGAAGGCGGCTGAAAGGGACCTCCTACGCTTTTGAGAGCAAGCTCCGAGCCCAGGGATGTCTTCACAACCCAACTCTCAAGTCTGATTTTCCTTTTGTACAGTCGTCTGGAAGACGACATTTTTTTGAGGGGGGATATATGTAGTAGGAAATAAAGTCATTTTGTATTAAGACTTAAGTATGAATTGTCGGAAGGGTAGTTAGGAGCGAGGAGGTGCGTCCGTTGGTTTTCCCAACCAACCGGCTACTATATATTTGTGTTTGGTTTATTGTATGGGTTGTTGGTTTCTGGTATTAAGAAAGAGAATAAACACTTCCTCGCCCATCTGGTATCCTGGTATGGTACTTTGTATCTTTCATTGATATTGGTAGTTAGTGAATTATTGGTAAATTGGTTGTATAGTATCTGTGAATGTTTAATATATCCTTCCGTATATTTGGTGCTGTTAACTATTCTACAGTGTTATTTCCAAATGTCCAGCTTTAGTCTGTACTTTTGTCAAACAGTGTTCTGGGATTGTGGTTTTCGTCACAGAGCGCATTTGTTTTCCTTCACTTTTTTCCCGTTGTAAAGAGATATCGTAATCATATTTGGAGATCCTCCATATATTTACCATTGAAAATATTTATAAAGCATGAATAGAGCCTAACATGCAAGTTTAGTATCGTCTGTATATAACCAATAAAACTGAATAGGGAGAAAAAATGCAATCTATCCACAGCAAGCAAATTATATACGCTGGTAAAACCATGACCCAGAGCTGGAGCTCGAAAAGTATGACAAATATGAAAAATATGTAAATTGACGAATCTGTGAATTATTCCTTAATACTTAACCTAATACGTAGGTTTTAAAAAGTAAGCTGAACAATAGGAGTACCTTTTGAATTTTGAAATCTGCTTCTGAATCGCCCCTGTAACGATATATCGGTTTGATTGCCACTTGAGAGTTAATCCTACTGTTGGAAGGAAAAAACGGGTAGAGACATGTTTCGTCAATTTTGCGAGTGCAGACGAAATTGAAACATCAAAATATTGAAAAATTAACAAAAAATTGGGTTTCTCTGCAGGTGGTTTCGTGGATTCGAATAGATCTCACTTCTTACATGAAAGCCTCGGAAATCAAGCTTTGAACAGAGACAAAACCAAAAAACAAATTCAAAATGTAGCGAGAAAGTAACTGTTGATGATCTTTCTTTCTTTTTTGAAGCCAAGCATGGTCTGGCAAGAAGTAGATGACAATTCACATGTAGGTTCACCTTCATTCAGGTGGGCTTTCTAAAATATCTATATATTTTTATGTTTATTTTGGCTTTCTAAAATATGTTTTAGGTAGTTGGTATTCTTTAAAAAATTAAGAGTTTTTAAAAGAGGTTCCTAAATAATTTAATTAGATTTACTCCAATTGGCATCTTATGTTTCAGTTTTATTGGTTTGGTTGAGGAGTATGAAGTCATCTCCCACCTATAGATTGTTTCACTCTACTATTTTAGTTTTTCTTTAGAGTAATTCTTTTACAAATGATACCAATATTTTTATCTTTTGGTGAAAAGGATTATAATATAATAAATGTAGAATATAAATTAATTAAATGTAGTATCTAGTTTGAGTTTTGATGATAAAAAGAATATTTTGGGATATTAGGAATTAATTTATCAATGTATTGAAAATTAAGATCAATATTGAAATGAATGTCTTAAAATTTGTAAACTTGTGGTTTTCTATTCTAGTTCAAATCCATTTTTACAAAAGTGAATGAATTTGTAAAATTGAATCCAAACTTGCTTAAGTGAGTTGGTTGAATGCTAAAAATTAGAATTACCGTGCCTTGTCATGGTGTATTCATGTCTAAAGTGGACTAGTATCTATAGAAACCACTTAGGAATTCACTAAGGCTTATGTTCTTACGAGTCAAGTCCCTAGATATATAATTTTAATGGTGATATATCAATAGCAACTCATACAACATCCAATCTTCAATATGCCTAAGATGATGATGCAATTAGATGAAATAGTTGTGATGTTCTATTATGTTGTTATGATACTCCCATATGAAATATGTTACGCCTTAGTCGACTAATAATAACACTATGGTGCAATTTGAAATATGTTACACCTTAGTCAACTAATAATAACTAGCAACGGAGGGAAAAATGAGCTCAAATTAAGAAATTTAAATTTGAAAGTTGAGTGTTTATATCTAGATACATAGAAATGAATTGGGCAGTTTATGCACCCAAGTCATTTGTGGGATTTAAAATAGGTTACACCTTACTTCACTTATAATAGCTAGTAATGGAGGGAAACATGGGGCCAATTTAAGAAATTTAAATTCAAAAGTTTAAGGTTCAAATATACATACATATAAATGACTTGGGTCAATTATATACCCAAGGATCTAAACCTAGGTGAAGAACATGTAGACATAGAGAGATATAAGAGTCCTGGGGATTGATGATGCTATACACAAGCAAGGGTAAGGTTACTTGTCCAATTTCACACAATTTACATCATCTTAGTTAATACATAAGTATAACCTAGTCATCATGGACCTAAAACATAGGGGGGAAATGGAATGGGTATTTTATTTTCACAATTACATTTTGCCCCTGTTTTAACTTGCATTTGAACTATTATGAGAATGAATGTCAAATTAAAATGAGTAGTTTATGTGAAATTAAATATTTTTCAAGCACTCAAAAGATACATATATGCTTTGTGTTACGGGATACTAGGAGGTAGTCCATGTTCTTTTGAGTGAGAAAAGGTGAAATGAAAGCATCCACTATTTTTAAATTTACTTTTAATGGGGGTTTTAAGGGTATCTAAAAGTTTTTAAGACTAGAAGTTATTAAGGATTATTTTGGAAAGATTGCCAACATTGATTTAAACCCTTGAAAGGTGGTACTAATAATGATGTCAAAATTCCAACTTTAGTTGTTGGTTTCAAAATTGTTGGTCAATATGACATAAGTTCAATGGTCATAGAATGACCAAGTTGTTGTTTTTGAGATTTTTGGTCAATATGGCATAACTTCAATCACCATAAAATGAGATTCAATAGGTGTTTCTAATTCTCTTAGAAGGAAAAAAGCCTCTAAGTGAAAATTGGATAACATTTCTCAATTGTTCAAGATTCTCTCATTGTTTATTCCTTTTATATATTATTTTAAATGGGCTAATGCTGAGTTAATTATTTTGCAAATAAACAAATATACTCTAATAAATACCTAATACTAAGCAAAGTCATGGGCAGTTGGCATGACTTAGCTTTTGTTTAGGATAAATTTGAGTATTTCTCAACTTTGTTTATTATTATATTCTATCCTTGTTCTACATGCTTCTTATTTTATCGTTTTACTCTCCTTGCACATATGCTTAGTGTTTGTGAAATGGGATGATAATACAAATTTAAGATAAGCACCTCTTTACAAAATGAATGCATAAATCAAACTAGGGAATTTTTGTCCATGTTGAAGGCATTATATTTTGCCATTAGTATACACAAGGAAAAACATGATCTACACCATCGGTTTACACTACACCGATAGACAGGGCACAACACTACCCGACGCCAAGGTTACCTGATACTGCCAAGTTCAAAAGCATCCTGACAAACACTATTCAGTGTTACCCGATGATAAAAAGGTCAAAGGAACCCGACGAGTCACAACAGTGTAACCCGACGGAACAACAAAGAGAGGAACCTGACAGATGAAGGGAACCCGACGATCAGTTCAACAAAGGAACGTCGATAGACTTTCAGTTCAACCCGACGACCAAGAACCGACAGTCAATTACATCCTGCAAAAAGTGGATCTGACTTTCCACGTCAGATAAATCACTAAATTTGTATTTATATCTTCTTGATTTGATCATGCATCACTTGTTGATTGCTCCAGGAGTCAAACTAGTCAAGAAAAAGCTTTAAAAGATGCATCCTCATGTGGCACTGCTAGTCAAAGCTAAATTAGAAAATTTGTTGAAAGTTGAATTCATCCGTGCTATAGCATATGATGATTGGATTTCTAATACTGTCCTTGTAACTAAACATGATAAGTCAATTTGGGTTTGCATAGACTTCAGAGATTTGAACAAAGCTTGTCCCAAGGATGAATTTCCATTACCCAATATTGACATGATAGTGGACCTCATAATAGGATATGAGATGTACTCCCTGATGGATGACTTTTCAGGTTACAACCAAATAAGGATAGCTCTTGAGGACCAAGAGAAAACTACTTTCACATGTGCTTGGGGCACATTCTGCTATAATGTCATGCCTTTCAGTCTCAAAAGTGCAGTGGCAACATACCAAAGAGCTATTACTACCATATTTCATGACATGACGCATAAGAATATGGAGGACTTGTAGATGAAAAACTGGAAAAATCAACTAGAAGAGTTACCCACCTAACTGGTCTAGAAAAGAATTTGGACCGAATGGAACAATTCAAGCTCGGGCTAAATCCTAAAAAAGTGTGCTTTCGGTGTGACTTCTGGTAAGCTTCTCGGGTATAATTATTTCAACTAAAGGAATCAAGGTCGACCTCGAAAAGGTAGCAACAATAATAGAAATACAACCACCTCACAACATCATTCAAGTAAGGACTCTGCAAGGCATGCTCCAATATATCAGACGGTTTATCTCCCAACTTGCAAACAAGGCACAACCTTTTACAAAGTCACTGCTCAAAGGAGTTATATTCAAATGGGATGAAGGGTGTGAGAAACATTTTCAAAAAATCAAGGAATATCTAGCTAATCCACCTGTGTTAATGACACTGATACTAAGAAAGCATCTCCTTCTCTACATTTCAGCTACAGAAACATCACTGGGAGCTTTACTTGCACAACATGATGAAATAGGAAGAGAAAGAGTCATATATTACATAAGTAGAACCATGGTTTCATATGAGCATAAATAGACCATTGTTGAAAAAGCTTGTCTAGCTGTGGTGTTCACTTCTCAAAAATATAGACACTACATGCTGGCTCATTCCATCAAATTAATTGCTAAAATTGATCCTCTAAAGTATCTATTGAACAAGGCAACTCTCACTGCCCGATGGAAAAATGGGTCATAATCCTTAGTGAGTTTGATATTGAATATGTGGATAGGAAATCTATTAAGGGACAAGTTATTGTCGATCACCTAGAAGATGCTCCTCTTCCAGACAATCAACCACTGCTTATAGAATTTCCTGATGAAGCTATCCTACACCTCACAAAGCACACATGGAAGATTTTCTTTGATGGATCTTTCACACAACAAGGGTCTGGTGTTGGAGTGCTTTTCATTACACCTCAAGGTAATAAGATTCATAAAGCATACAAAATGATGATTCAATAAGATAATCCAAGACATTAAATCAGTTAATGGATTGTATTGTCATTGATGTCAACTTGCTATAATCTGATCGGTTATATACAAAGTGTCAAAGACTTCAGAGAATCAGAGAGAAAATATTATGCTTTCAGTAATGCATAAAAGACCAACATTCACTAAGTGACTACAAACATCGAGGGTTAGTGGAACCCGACAGATAGAGAAACACGAAAGAAAAGTCACAGTGATGCCTGAGCAAGAAAACTAACAAGAATTACTGACGAGCGGAATCACAAGCATTACCAACAGCCAAAATTATAGTGTTACCCAATGAAAAGAACTTTGAAGTGATGATCGATGGATAGATAATACCGATAGAGAAGCCAAAGGAGAACTGAAGTATTGACCGAAGCTATCAAAGAGTTAATGTTGGAATTAATGAGAAGTATACTGAGAGGGGAAGGGTGAATCAGTACCTCTAAAACTTTTATCACCTTACACAATTTATCATTAGTAATCATTCAATTCTGATTTACCAATCATTACTGTTATACTTTCTTAAGTGTCTATTGTTTTTTCACACTCTTTAATAGTTTTCATTCATTAATAGAAACATTTAGGAAAATGACAAACACATAACACAAGATATGGTATCACAGAAAACTCCTGTTAGGAAGTAAAAACTATGGTGGGGATGGCACCCACAAAACTTCACTATCTGCAGAATGGAAGGGAGCCGGTTAAGGCTTACAATTTGATCACTTCTGATGATCTACCCTGTTAA
>MU226181.1:923324-939033 GCA_018584345.1 Thuja plicata | reverse complement strand
TGTGCACTCAGTTATGAGATTTACAATAGGACGGTTAAGCCCACCTTTCTTGAAAGGATTTCATTAGTGTACTACACTTGTTAGAATGAGTACAAATGTTGACCTGACTATATGCAATCTACTATTATTGATTTACAGATCCATTAAAGCCTTTACAATAATAATATCGCCTTGAGTGATTGATGAATACCTTTTCTCTGCTTGTTGGTAGCCTCTGTTCTATTCTTGAAAATTGATTTGATTTTGTTTGTGTTCTTCTGCATGAATTCTCTGTCTGGTCTTTAGTTTCTCTTCATGGCTACCATCTTCATTGAACAACAACAATTCTCAATGGATAGAGCACCTATTTATACAAGTATTTGACCTATCTAGGAATTCACAATTTACAATGTTAACTCTCAGATCCAAGTTTACAACTTGACCTTGATCTTTAGTTTGCATATTTTAAAATAGTAAAACTAATTAAAACAATAAAGATTACATTTCTTACTCCGCACATAATGGTTTTAAAAGAAAATCAAGAAGTTATAAATACAACTTCAGTGATTTATCTAACGTGGAAAATCAGATCCACTTTTTGCGGGATGTAACTGACTGTTAGTTCTTGGTTGTCGATTTTAACTTGCAGTCTGTCGGCGTTCCTTCACTGAACTGTTCGTCAGGTTCCTTGTATCTGTCGGGTTCCTCTCTTTTCTATACTATCGGGTAGCACTGTTGTTACTCGTTGGGTATCATTTACCTTTTTATCATCGGGTAACACTTAACAGTGTTTGTCGGGTAACTTTGGCATCGGATAGTGTTGTGCCCTATTTGTCAGTGTAGAGTAAACCGATGGTGCAGATCATGTTTTTTGTCTAAGTATACTAATGGAAAAATATAATGCCTTCAATCTCCCCCTTTGACATTAGTATCAAAAACTGATATGTGTATAATACTTAAATTATTACACCATATTTATATCCTTGTCATAATATGACTCCCCCTTACTGTGTGCATCGGTATAGTGTATGTATATGATTTCCTCCTTTAACTGAGGTGTTGTACATATCAAATTCCCTCTTTCTTTGATATTGATGACAAAAACGTACAACTTACAATATGTCAAAATTGTGACAAAAATGTGTAACTTACAATGTGTAAAATACGTTAGAATGGGTAATTTTGATATCTTCCATTAGTTTCTCCCAATTTTCTTTCAACTATTCTAGGGCCATGTGTTGCAGCTCTAGTCTGGCGTGCATATTATAAATGTTGTCTAGTACAGACATTTCAGGGGTGGCAATTAGAGTACTTGCTTGTGTCATATTTTGTTGCAGGAGTGTAAGTGTTAGTAAGAGCTTAACTTGGAACTCATTGACCTCATCTATGTACTTCATCTCTGTAAACTGAATGTCCTATCTCTGTTTCCTATCCTGTATGTTTTGTTGATTGTGCAATTTAAGCGCTTCTTCTGTGTTGGATAGATTTTGTGCACTGGACTGAAGATCAACATCTATTTTTTCTATCTTGTCGGTATACTCCTTAGTGAATTGATCTAAAGTGCACAATTTCTTGATTAAGGTAACAACTTCTGATAAAGTTGGATTAATTGTACTTACCAATTCAAATAGCTTGACCTTTTTCAGTGCAACTTCTTGGCTTATCTTCTCTGCGAGCTTTAATTCATACTTTTGTTCAAGTCTCTCTTCCATTGTCTTCTCAGCATCGGTAATCTGAGATGTTATTGCATCTGTTAGTATGACCAGTTGATCAATAATTGGGGCTTGTTGATCAATATCTATGTCTGGTATAATTTGTTGAAGTATCTCCCTTGCTACTTCTAGTACCTTGGCCTCTTTTGTCACTCTCTTCATCTTGTCTTGAATGGATTTTCTCTCACAGAGCTTTGCATATTTTGTCAATGTTGTCGGATCCAGTGTTCTTGGATCATAGACTGGAATCTCAATGATTTCATCCAGTGTTACTGGATTTTTATTCTTTCCTTTCTTCTTCTTTGAGATTTGAGGGGATGCAGATGTATGAACTACCATAGCTAGTTCATTTATTCGCTCTGAGTTGCTTGGGGAAGGTTTTGTTGATGATGCATCTTGTGTTTTTTGATTTGTGGGCACCTGTCGGTTATGTGAAGACATCTCTTCATTGACCTTGGGTGTTTCTGCAAAATGTGCTCCGGATTTCTTTTCAATCTCATCCTTATTTCCTTCTTCACCTTTCTCTTAAGGCTTGTCCCATGTTTCCTTTTGAGTGTTTTCTTTATTCTGATCAGTAGATGCATTCTTCTGATCATCAGTGGCAGCTTGTTCTATAGTAGTATCTATTGTCCCTTTGTCTCCTTCATCACCCTTGTCTTTGGGTGTGCTTGATTCCTTTTCATTTGATCCCTCATTACCCTCTAGTATGTTTATTACCTTCATTAGGATAGGCATGTTACTTTTAGTTGGGGCTTGGGCTTTGTTAGTATGGGTGTCCTACTCGTCGGTTGGTGCCTTGTCAGCAGTGACATCCTCATCCTTTTGTATATCTTGTGCAGGGTCTTGCACTATTGGGTGCATGAATGATGTGTCCTGCATTTGTTTAACAACAATGTCAACTAACTTGCCATATGATGTCTTCATTACTTGATGGCTTTGTTGATCCTTAAGTGTGATAAATATCACATCATCTTTCTTCTTTGGATCATTGTCAGAATCATAGTGAGTGATATCTTGGATATTATCATCCATGCTTGTATCTAAGTTAATAGGCTCATCATCACTTTCTTGATTGTCCAAAGCAATATGCTGAGGACTTGCATTATCTGTCTCCTCCTCTTTGTGAGGCATGTTTGTGAGAAGTAATAGCTTCTCAACACTTGTTGACTCTATTGGTAGATCCAGGAGATGTCTCCATTTGGTTTTTGTTATTGAATCCAGTTCTATAAACTTTCTCTCTAGTACTTTGTAAGCCTTTATTTTGGCTACAAATTTACTTGAGTATTTCTTTAGTACTTCTTATATCTCTTCAAATTTGGATTCAGGAGGCATTAGTCTCACAAGAACTATTTCTCTTTCTTCTCTTTCTATTTTCAAGGCATATGACCACTGTTGGTATACCCTTTTACCTAGCTCTTTAGGTATTTGATTTACAAATTTAGCAGGGTCATACTTGCTTTTAATCATTGATTTTATGAATGCTTCCTGTATTTTATTTTGATCCTCTGGATTCAGTGTATCCCACTGCCTGATCTTTTTATCAGTCATTGTGCCATGGGTAGTAATTGATTTGGCAGCTTCATCTACTGTTTGGTTTCTGAAGTTCTTCTTTACTACATCTAGTTCATCATCTTTGGTGTTGTCCAAGTCAGCCTGTTTCCTAACAAACCTTTTTCTCTTCTTTGGTGGTGTGGTTTTGAGAGGTTGTTGTCTTGTTATTTTTGCTAGCTGCTTCCTTATATAGGTCCTTACTTGACCTTTCTTAAGTGGAGTGGTATCGGTAGCAGCAGTTTGACTTTGTATTGTTGTCTTCTTTGTAGGAGGTGGAGATGGAGGTGTATCAGATTCAGTAGCCTCTATATCTGATTTCTTTTCTTCTATCTCTTTACCAATAGTGCCCTGTTCATCGGTTTCCTCTTGTTTATCCTGCTCTTCTTCTAAGACCGATAGAATCTTCTTGAGATTGTTAATCATTTTATCTTTCTTGTTTATAGTCTTCTTGACTTCTAGGCCATGTTTTATTTTAGATTTGGCCTCCTCATATGTTCCAAACCTTGGTTGTTTCTTATCAATGGGCTCATTGAGTAGTGCCTCAATTGCACTTGTAGCTAGATTAATATTGATCTCATAGTCTAATGATGATAACCAAGCTATTCTTGGTACAAATGGTTTGATATGCGTGAAGTCTGTGTTTGTCATGAAACATATCTCATCTTTGTATTTTTCAACTAGTTGTTCAGGAATCCTAGTTCTTTCCATCATCTTTTCCTTGAACTCAAGGAAGTATGCAGACATGACAGACTCCAAGTTGTCTCCTAGTGACTTAATCAGTTCACTAATCTATTGGGTTACCGGTTTGGTAGAGTCCCATACAACTTATCCTACTGAAGGAAAGTATTTTTGAAAATAGAAAAATATACACATGATAAGTGATCCAAACTTACATGTGTTGCTCTTTGCAGACCTGATTTTGATCATATTTTCATCAAGTTTTTTAGTAGGATCTCACACAGATCCATCTGAATTCCCTCTATTACAATCTTGTAAACTGTGCTTACTGTTGTTGCATAAATGATGTTCATTCTGCTGGCTTGAAATTTTTTGTATCCAATAACACATGCACCAAATTTTAACTCTTCATCGATAATTGTGTTTACTTTGAGACCTTTGTTTTCTCCTTCTGCATTGATGAGTTTAGTAACTTCTTTGATGGATGGATTATTGTATGCCCTAGGCTTGTCGGTTATTAGATAACCAATTATAGCATGAAGAACATCCTTTTTTATTTTCTTGGGTTGGTCTAGCCATAGTTTGTTGTCATGCATCCTGCTCAAGACTAACTTAATCCATTCTGTCTTGAATTCCCTCAGGAAATGTAGGGCATTGGTTAACCCTTTGACCTCCAAGTGTTTGTGTTATTCTTTTAGTTTTCCTTCGGCATCACATAGCTTCTTATAAGCTTCATCCATTTCTAGATCACCTATCTCTATGATCTTGCAGTGAATGTAAGACCTAACGTCTTCTATGAGCAAAACCCTAGGTGTAATTTTTGAAAATGCGCCGGCCTCATTGGGTTTCGATGCAATTTCTAGACAGATCTTGTATTTAGGTTCTACACATTTGCTATTCTTGATTAGTTTCACCACATTCTTCTTTTCATTCTTCAACTTAGCAGTTCTAGATGTGGTTGCCATTGTTTTTCAAGTACTTAGGGTTTTCTTGAAATTAGGACTTTTCTTGACAAAACAGTAACAAAGATCTTTCGGTGTCTTTGGTACTTACTTCAATTCACAATGGTGATGAGGAATCTATTCTCTATGTGTTGAATCAATCTGTAGATGCTTATGCTTTCTTCTCTTTAATCACTTTGATGTCGCTCTTCTTTCTCTTCAAATCATGGGTGAAAAATAAAGTTGTTTTGTCGACTATTTATAGACTTTTTGACCTAAGTCTTTGCAATAAATGCTCAACAACTCATTGGGATGAGAAGACAGGTTTCATCGGGAGGATGTTTCCAATCATCGTCGGTGAAGATATGATGCTTAGGACAGTTGTTTAATCACTTGATTTTATCGACAGATATCAGTCTTCTGTCACGACCACTTCTGAACTTTGCCCTTTTTACCGATGGTCGTCGGGTTACATTGGCACTTTACCATTTTTACTAGTGGACCGACAATTCTGGTAAGCGTAAACAACTCATTATTGTGTTCACCGATGATTTTTGGCAAGTGTTTACCAACAATGTTGTATTCTTAGATTAGTAACAAGTAAAGTAGTATGTAAAGTAGAAGTTAAAGGATTTTGTTGATCCACCTATGAGAATGAACCAGTTGATGATTTTCTTTGTGCAACTGTGATTGTTGAATAAGATCCTTCTGAATATAACTAGTCACCTGTATGTGATAGATGAGACTCTTTTGTCTTGAATACTTCTGCTCTTAATTAAATTGCCATTCGCATGCCTTTGCTCTTATGGATACATTCTTACTTATTTGTGTCTTACATACTCACATTTTGGATAAAACAAACTATCTTACATATATATCTTTATCCAAAAAATAACTCTGTAAGTCAGCTTGCAATAAACAAAATTATATTTAACAATATATGCAAATTCGGCTTCAAATTGTCACTCGAGTCCATAAGTCTACTCAGGTAATAAACTGTCACTTGGGCGATATTGATCACTCGGGAAATGTTGATCACTCAGGTAATGTTGATCACTCGGGACTCTACATAATGCTTGCTGACTTGGTTGACACTGGTTGACTAAGTGTCTTGACACTAATTAACAATATGTCTTTCCATAAGGTATACAATCTCCCCCTTTGGCATTAGTGACAAAAACACTTATCATTGAATTCTATGTCTGATATGTCAAAACTCCCCCTTACTGTCTGCCCGGGTTTTGACACTGCTTCTGTTGCTCGGGTCCAACTAACTCTGTTTTTGTGTTTTTCAAAAATTGTTCTTTTATAGAGTATATTTTCTACATTCTTCCACTGTACATGTGTTTCCTCAATGATATATCCCCTTAGTTACAATATAATGATATTTCCCACTTATTTTTGAAAAAAATGCCAAAAGTAATATTTACAAAGTTATTCCAAAGTAGGATAGGAAATCACTATGTACCTTCAAAATCTGAGACAAAGTGTTGTCTCAATTGTCCTGTAGCACCTTCAAGATGTGCAATTCAACTTGTAGCTCTACAGACAACTCTATCATTAACTCGACAACTGAGAAGTTTTTGTCATGGATGAGTCTCTTAGCATGTGTAATGTGTTTCTGTATTCCATCCATGTGTGGTAGAAGTTGGCTCTGGATTGTTGTTAGTGACTCTCTGGTCCTTGCTTCTTCTCTCAATAATTCATCTTGTAGATTAGTAAGATACTTGATCTTCATGAAGTGAGCGGAATTGGTGCTTGGGTCAAGTGCTAACTGCCTTGCACTTTTCTTCATGTCTACATCAATCTTTACTATCTTGTTCTTGATCTCCATAGTAAAGCTAGAGGTGTCACTCAACTTTACAAATAGTGCTACCACATTTTTCACGGTGGTTTCTAGAGTGCTAATGATCTTTGTAAGTTGCACTTGGTCGATTGCAATCTTCTTTGCAATGTTTTCTAGAACCTTATTCTCAAATTTCTTCTCTACCTTCTCAAGTAGCTTCTCCTGACCATTCATATCTGTGTTGAACTTGTGGACAATGTCAACAAGTTATTCCATTATTGAGTCACTCTCATTGACTTCAATCTACAATGCATCTACAAATATGCCTTTTACATCTTCAAGTACTTTATTTCTTTGCCTTTCCTTTTGGAGCTTCTGTTGTGTAGCTCTTTTCTTCCAAAGTTCTCCTAGAATATCCATTTTCTCTATAGATAAGCTCGATAGATCCCAATTTGGAATCACAATTTCTTTATCAAGATCCATTTCATCAGTAATTACTGCTTTTTCTTTTCCCGGTGTCTTAGGACTCGGTGAAGGAACAATTTCTTTACCTTTACCTTCCTCATCCTTTTCTTTAGTATTAATTCCAATTAGGTCATTGACATTTACAATGCCAATTGTTTAATCAATATTTGCTGATGAGTCAATAATAGCAGTAGAAATATCTACCTTGTCTTTATGTGACTCGGGTGTGCTTTGCTCAGTAGTGATTGGAGCCCGTTTCTTGGTTACTACATGTTCAGATGTGGATTCTGCAACCTTGTCCTTGCTTGAATGTACTATATTCTGGATAGGAGATTGGGGAAATGATTCCATTACCTCAACTATAATATGCTCAACATTTGACTCCTCAATGGTTTATACCTTGGGTAGTCTATCATCATTTTCCTATTTTAGAAGCTCTGTACTCAATAATTTTGCCTCATCATCATCTTTCATCTCAAATATTGATTTTCACACTAATGTGGCACGCTGGACTACATATTCTACGTTTTTGTTCAATATTTGGAATGCCCTGAATCTGGGGATGTGATTATTCTAATATTTTCTGAAGGCTTCTTTTACTTCTTTGCCCTTCATTGTAGGCATAAATTTCTTCAATGTTTGTTCCCATATGTCCATTTTAGTTTGGACTGCATTTTTCCAAGGAATGGAGACTGCCTTGAATAGGTCTTCAGTCATATAATTCTTCAGCTCGGAGGGGTCATACTTCCATTTTTCCATCTTCTCCACCACTGCTTCTTCAATATTCTTCTTTTCTTCCTTGGTCCTAGAAGCATATTTCAGTGATTTTAAAGAACTCATAGCTCTTCCTTCTTTCAGTTCTTTAATATTTTGATCAAGTGTGGGTGTTGGTTTAGTGAAGACTACAATATCATCTTCTTCATCATCATCCTCATCATCACTTAGTACAATTTTTCTCCTTGATCTCCTCAAGGTGACAACAGGGGTAGTTCCTTTTGCCTTTTTTTGTTTGGGTGTTCCCTTCCTCTTCTTCCGTGGAGGTTCAATGTCAGTTTCTTCCTTTTCTTCTTTAGATTCAACATCCTCTATTTTAACTATATCCTCTTTACTCTCAGAGATGGTAGGAGAGTCGGAGGTCCTTCCATACTTCTTCTTGAATGTATCAAGTCTCTTTTTTCCTCTTTTCAATATCTTGGGAATCTCAATTTCTAGAGATATCTGTCTCTTTGCTTCCTCATATGTTCCAAAGTAAGGTGCCTTTGGATAGGAAGGTTCATTTATAAGAGCCTCTATAATATCTTTTGTGTCATCTTTGTTGACTTCATATGGTAGGGTTTCTACCCATGCAACCCTAGGCTTTACTGCTTGTATATAAACCTTATCACAATCAACTAGAAAATAGATTTCATCTTTGTAATTCTCAACTAGTTGTTTGAGAATTTTGTATCTACTCTGCATCTTTTGTTTGAAACTCTCAAAGTATCCATCCACAATGCTACCAAATTTATCTCCTAACTCAGCTATGAACTCATTAATCTGATGGATTATTGGTCTATCCTTCTTCCATGCTACTATTCCTTTGGAGGGAAAGAAATTCTCAACATAAAATAGTATGCAGATTAGAAGAGAACCAAACTTACATGAATTGGATTTGGATACTCGGATGCTTTCCATATTCTTTCTCAACTGAATGAGCTATAATTTTGCTAGGTCAAATACCATATTCTTCTTCACCACTTTGTATGCTAGGTCAACAGCTTCACACGGAACACTGTTGGGTCTGCTCGAGCTGTATATCTTGTGGGCTATAACATGAATACCAAATTTCAATTCCATATCAATTACTCCGTTAAGTCTCATGCCTCTGCCATCCCACTCAGCAAGAGTTAACTCAACTAGGTCATCCTAGGCTAGGGTTTTGGTAGCTTTTGGCTTATCTAGCATCAGGAACCTAGTGACATGGTGAATTATCTGCTTCGTGATTATCACAGGATGTTCCAACCATAGTTGCATGTCATGGAAATGACTGAGAACATATCTCATCCATTTTTTCTGGAAATCCCTCAGCATGTGCATGATGTGTGTCAAACCATTAGTTTCGAGGTGCTTATGCTTGGGCTTCAGACTCCCATTTGTACATAATTTTTCATATGCTTGGTTCATCTCACTGGGTGCAAGCTCCTGAATATTGCAGTGATAGAAGCTTCAAATGTCCTTAACCAGTAACACTCTAGGACGAATTAGGGAATGAGCTCCCATAGGGTCTATCTCCTCTGCAACTATTGGATGAAGTTTAAACACCAAAGGATCACAAATGGCATTCCTTACTAACATCTCAGAATGTTTCTTGACCTTGCTGCTAGAAGTGGATGCCATATCTATTCAGACGAAATGATCAAACTTTGCTTTCAATCTCAAATTCACACTGAATCGCTAAGGGCTCTATAAACTGAAAGCATTGTAAGCAATAATCTTTACAATCCTTCATTTATAAGATTTTTTCAACCGTTAGAGTATTTCATTAAATGCCTCATACATAGTAGTTGGCATGACTCAGGTGTTTCTTAGATTCACTCGAAAGCTCGGGTGAAACCAACTTTCTAATTATCAATACTGCCTGACTCAATTCGGTTAAGCTAGAGTGGCTCGGGTGTAACTATCATTCTAACTCAGGTAGAAATATAACAAGTCCTCATGCATCAATATGCAGATTTGGACTGTTTAGCTTATTTGGAACTGATGTAGGATGGCTTATATTGCATAGTTCTAGTCATCTCCTTACATACCTATTCTGTAATGGCAGATCCACCTAGTTCACTATTTAGGGTGTCATTAGATCCTTCATTGCTTTGATCTGAATTATCTGAGGATTTACTTACACATTGCTTGCTCATCTGAGTTCTGAGTATGAGACTTTGGCTTTACCATTCTCAAAACCAGTATCAATTTTTTCTTTGTTCATACAGTTCTTGCTTAGATGATCGAGTTGCTTGCACACATAACATCTCTTAGTAGGATCCCTTTTTCTAAAGTGAGTCTTCATACAATTTGCACCAATGCATCCATATTCACCACAATGACAACATATGTACCATGTGTTGTAATCCCAACCAAAAATTGCCTTGGCTAATTGTTCAACATGATTCCACTTCTTAGTTCTGCACTCGGAAGATTTATGACCTTGTTTGTTTCACTTGTAGCATTTTCCTTCAAACTTAGGTTTTTCTTTGCATTCACTTGCTCTATGTCCATGTTTGTTACAACTGTAGCATTTTCCATTAAATTTTGACTTTCCATTTCTCCAACATTTATTTGATGTGTGCCCTAACTTACCATAATGATTGCATGTAGGTTTGTTGTTCCTTTGAGCTCCTTGTTGTGAGGATTCACCTTGTTTAGTATAACCTAATCTAGTCTGTCCATGATGTCTGAATTTTGTTGCCTGATCCATGCTAGTTTGTGAATTCATCATACTTTAATTTGTTTTCTTTTAAGCATTGAGATCATTCTGCGGTTTTTCATTTTTTGTTCTTAGATTGTCTACTTCATGTGTAGCATTGTTGAGTTGACTTATCAAATCAGATTTTTGAAGTGACAAGTGTTGAATTTATTTTTATTTTTCTTCTAATCTTATACTCAGCAGTATTTTATCTTCTTGTGCTATATTTCTATCATCTTCTACTTTGTTCTTTTGTTCCATGACTTCACATATTCTGATTGAGTGAAGTTCATGTTCTCTCTTAAAATTTCTGACTTCTTCATGTAGAGTGAGATTCTTTGTAAGTAAGGCTTCAATGGCTCCATCAGATTCTTCAGAACTTCTGTCCTTGCAAAAATCTTCAATTCTTTCTTCTATATAGTTCTTGTCATTCATCTGCACTGCTAATTCTTTTCTTCTTTTCAGGGAAAGAGAGAGTTTCTCCTTAAGTTTCACGATCTAATCCATGGCCACTTTAAGATCTATCTTTTCATTCTCAATGGCTTTCTCCAATCTATATGTTTCCATAGCCTCTGATCCTTTCTCAAGTTGTTAAACTTTTGATAAGAGAACCACTGCTCTGATACCACTTGTTGGAAATATATGATGTGCCCAGTGATTAAGAGGTGTGTGTGTGAGGGGGGGGGGGGTGAATCAGGAACCAATAAAACTTAATCCATCTAATCCAAAATTAGATTAACTTATTTGTTTGCATGCATAGAACTTGAAAGTAAAGAATCATACACAACACATAACACAATATTTGGTTACCCATAAACCTTCCAAAAGAATGTAAAATTGGGGTGGGGATAATACCCACAAGATTTAGTACTGTAGTATAAATTTATCCTGTTAGAGCTTACAATGACCATTTCTGATGATCTTCCCTGTTAGGAGCATAGAAAGGACTGTTAGGTCCACCTTGTTAAAGGATTTTGCTGATCCACCTATGAGAATGAACCAGTTGATGATCTTCTCTGTGTAACTATGATTGTTGAATAAGATCCTTCTGAATATAACTGATCACCTGTATGTGATAGATGGGACTCTATTGTCCTAAATACTTTTTCTCTTAATTAAACTTCCATGTGCATGCCTTTGCTCTTATGGATACATTCTTACTTATTCTTGTCTTACATACTCACATTTTGGATAAAAGAAACTATCTTACATATATATCTTTATCCAACAAATAACTCTATAAATTGGCTTGAAATAAACAAAATTATATTTAACAATATATGCAAATTCGGCTTCAAACTGTCACTCGGGTCCAAAAGTCTACTCGAGTGATAAACTGTCACTTGGGCAATACTGATCACTCAGGCAATGTTGATCACTTGGGCAATGATGATCACTCGGGACTCTGCATAATGCTTGCTCACTCGGTCAACACTGGTTGACTAAGTGTTTTGACACTAATTGACAATATGTCTTTCCATAAGGTCTACAAGCATGAGATGCCAGATACCATTTGACAAACTACACTAGGTTTGGTCATAGAAGGTAGCATAGAGATTCCCAATATTAAGTGACAAACTATTATATTTAAATCCTTTAACAAGGTCACACCTAACAGTGTGTTTGTAACCTTTAACAGGGTTGGCTCTTCACCGAGCTCACTTCAAAAGAGCAAAAATTTTGGGTTACCGGTCCCAAGCGATTTTTCCCTTAACAATGTTTCCACATTAAAAATCCATGTGTCAATGTGTTTATGAGTCATTACTTTAGTGTTTTGCATTACACATAACTAATTTGGATTGATCAGTATACACTAAGTAATTTACTATTTTTTGGTAAATGAAAGACTGCTATTCGGTAAACATTAAGAATAAGGTTTAACAGTGAACTTCGAGCAGTAGTTATTTGATATGATTATTTGAAGGCATACATCTTGTAGGATTGAAGATAACTAGAGGCTTAATATTTTGGTACTAAGTTTTTGGGTTGATTTATTGGAATATTTTTGAGGCCACTGATTCATCCCCCCTCTCAGTTATTCTAACAATTGGTATTAGAGCTTGTGTGCTTAGAAAGGGAGTATTCCTCTATTTACTATCCTCAAGGGAACAGACAGGCTGAGGCCTCTAATTAGACAACTATGCATCATGGAAAAGAAGAATAAGAATCCACCTATCAGGTATTGGTAATGATGTTACTCAACACCTTGATACTGAATATGTGTTGCCTACAGGACCTCACACTCTTGATCAATTAAGAGAAAAGCATGAGCATAATTTCATGATGATAGAACTTGCTTCCTCACTCTTTGATGTTGATTTTGAAGATTTCAAAACGTGCACCTCTACAAAGAAAATGTGAGATAAATTGAAGCTCGTACATGGAGGAGATTCTAATGCACTAAGAGCCAAGGCAGAAAGCCTAAGAGAGAGGTTTGATGACCTAAGGATGAAAGAAGGAGAAAATATCACTCAGTATAGTTGCACAATCAAAGAGGTAGTTAATGTTATCTGAGGAATTAGAGGTGTATTTGAAGAAGAGATAGTGGTAAGTAAAATCTTAAGAACCTTACTTCCTGCATATGCTATTAGATTTTCTACTATACAAGAAATGAGATCAGTTGCAAACAATATTGTTACTCTAGATAGTCTGATTGGTAGACTAATTTCATTTGAGATGAATAAATTTGATAATAGTGTCTTACCATCTATATAGTCTACATTCAAATCTTCTTTGAAAATAAGTAATTCAAGTCATAGATACACTATTAGACATGATAGTGAAAGTGATAATGAGGATCAAGGACTTGATGACATTGAAGCACTAATGGAAAGAATATTGCAGAGAGGCAAAGGGAGATAAAAAGGTAAATTACCACTTGTATGTTTTAATTGTAAAGAGGTTGGACACTTTGCTGCAAGATGTCCTAACAGAAGAAAAGATGACAAAAGTAACGACAGATCATATGAAAACAAGCTTGACCAAGGTGATAACAGAGATTACCAAAGCAACTAAATATCTGACAGAAGAGATACTTGAGACTACAAGGACAAAGGAAAGAAATCTTGTTACTTAGCTAAGAACAAAGTTGATGATACTGACACCAAATCTGAAGAAAACATTGAGATGGTATATGTAGCCATGAAAGATGATTCAAATGAAGAAGAAGAAAGGTATGTAGAAACTGCACTCATATCTAAGGTTAGTAAGAATGATGTCTGGATTGTAGATAGTGGCTGCACTCACCACATGACCGGTGATAAACAAAAGTTTGAAACTTTTGAATACTATAATGGTGGATCAGTAAGAATGGGTAATGACACACCTTGTCCAATTGAAGGTAATAGAACCATAATGTTGAATAACCTAATCAAATGTGAAAATGCTTACTGGGTAAAAGGACTAAATTACAATATGTTGAGTGTTTCATAGCCGAATAATATAGGTCACTGAGTAGCATTTGAGAATAGGAAGGAAAAGATCTTCAATGAATGAGGAAGGTTGATCGGAACTAGTGAACTGACAAAAGGTAACCTTTTCTATCCTGATGACATTAACATCACTTGTTTGATGGATAGAAACAAAGACATATGGTTGTGGCATAAAATATTATGTCATGTGAATTTTGACAACATGATAAAGATAAGCAATAAAAGAAAAGTCAGATGCTTATCGAGCATGTCAAAGCCCAAGCATATCATGTGCAAGAATTGTCAAAAAGGTAAGATGACAAAGTCTAGTTTCAAGAGTAAAGCCCATACATCTAATGCAATTCTAGAGTTAGTCCATACTGATTTATGTGGACACATGAGGACAAAGAGTTACTATCGAGATAGGTATTTCATTCTCTTTGTAGATGATTATTCTAGAATGATGATAGATATGTTCTTAAAAGATAAATCAGAAGCATTCAATATGTTTAAATGGTATAAGGCTATGGTAGAAAAACAAAGTGGTAAGGAATTGAAATGCTTAAGGTCAGATAGAGGAGGGGAATTTATTTCAGATGAATTCACTAATTTCTCTAATGAGCATGGAATTAAAAGACAGGTTTTTGCACTGAGAACACCACAACAAAATGGGATTGTTGAAAGGAGAAACAAATCAATTGTTGATTGTGAAAGAACATTGATGATTGAGAAAAGCATCACTCAAAATTTCTGGAGGGAAGCTGTCAGTACTGATGTCTACACATTGAACATAGTATAATTGAAGAAGGACACAAAGAAGACACCCTATGAGGTTTGGTATGGTTACACACCTAATGTAAGTTACTTCAGGATTTTTGGTAGTCAATGTTATATTTTGAAGGATGAAAGAAATGGAAAGCTTGACTCCAAAAGTGATGAAGGTATCTTTCTAGGGTATTCCACCAAAAGCAAGGCTTATAAATGTCTTAACAAGTCATCTAACAAGATCATTGAAAGTGAAAATGTAAGAATAGATGAATTTGCAAATAAGAATGATAAGGAAAGTAGAAAAGAACCAGAAGACTACAACAAGTTTGTTTATATTGAAGAACCTGACACTCTACCCTAGCAATAGTGTATCACTCCTGAGCAGCAGAACAATGCACCCGAGCATCAGGCTGCAATTACCGAAAATTAGGAAAATACTCAAGATGATGTACCGAGCGATGGAGATCAGAACAAAGGTGGGGATGGTGATCAGAATGATGGACGTAGAGTTGAATTTTTTTTTGCCAAGTATGTAAGAAGACATCATCCACAAAATCAGATCATAAAAGACAAGAAGGATGGAATGAGAACAAGAAGTAAGTCACTAAACACTAGATGTTTACTTTGTGATTTTGAGCCTAAATCTGTTAATACTGCACTTGAAAATGAAGAATGGGTCAGTGCTATGAATGAAGAAATATAACATATTGAGAAGAACAATACATGGACACTAGTACTGAGACCATATGAAAAGAATGTCATCGGTACCTGTACGATAAGAAATCGTGGTTATCTCACCAAAATGTAAAGGGGATTGAAATAGAGATATGTTTATTAAGAATGTATAATGTGTTAAGAAAGAATAGATTATTAAAATGTAAGACTTGAAATGGATGTTACTAAAATAGATAATAGATAAGGTATAGAAATGATTGATTTGATTTATAGATTGTTTGTGAATTGATTATCTTGAAATGTAA
>MU226181.1:862293-916905 GCA_018584345.1 Thuja plicata | reverse complement strand
AATGAATCAACTATTTGGAAAGGAGAATGACAAAGGAAATACCTTAAATTCTATTAATTATATGTATAGAAATGATATATGACTGTAATTGAAAAGATCTGAGAAATGCACTAACCTTGAAATATTGTAGATCAAATAATGCTTTTTTTTGAGGTCTGTAGACTGTTTCTGGAAAAAATGATAGTTAATACCAAATCAAAACACAAAGATGAACAAAACCCAAAAATCATTTTCCGTTCCGATGTCGTCTTCTAAAAAAGGTCAACCTTGACCCACAAATGTCAACCCTGACCCAATAATGTTGACCCTGACCTGCACAGATCTGAAAGTGACTTTGTTCACAGATCCTGAAAGTTTGCTGAAAAGGGTATCCAGATCTGGGCTCAAATCCACTATTTTGTACCTGTACCTGCAAGAAAAAGGAGATTTTTTTGTTGTGGGTGAGGGGTTTGCCTTGGTCAAACCTCGGTTTTGGAATTAACCTCAAATTTATGTAATTGAAATTACAGAAATAGACAAAGTAAATGCATAAATTCACCTTGCTTGAAAAAGTCCTTGTGGAAGATTCGAATCCTTGAATCCACAAGTATGCTTCAAATGTGGAATGTAGAAAGGTAGGATGTCTTCAATCTCTTGCTAATGGATCTCCAACACCAAGTCTTGAATGGGTTGTTGAATTTGGAATAGGCTTGGAAGGTGGATGGAGAGATCACAAAAAGGGCACCTTGTAGTTTCAATTATTCAATGGCCTCCAATGGATCTCCTTCATGAAAATGGATGATTGAATGGATGAATGCTTGCTTGATCTCAATTAGGAATGCTTGATGATAATCCTCAATCTTGCTTCACTTCACTTGATGATCATCCTCAATGCTTAGAGAAAATGAGAGAGAAAGCTTCCCTCTTATATGAAATTAGGGCACAATCTTCCAAGGAGGCCTACATAGGAGAATTAAATCCCATTAAAGCCTTTACCCCTAGGAGAGGACCTAGATTAAATATAATTTCAGAGTCAATGCTTCGGAACCCGAAACAACTGATCTGGAAGCAGGAAATACTTTTTGCAAAGGCCGACCTCCTAAAACTACAAGACCCCGAGATCTGGACCTTGGGTCAAGGTCGAGGTCGACATAGACCTAAAATGTTGACCTTGACCCTGAAGCCCAGAATCATTAGTCTGCCATTCAGAATGCAAAAATTAGGCCAAACAGGAGTGGAAAGAGGAACAAATCAGGGAGGAAGCCATGTCAAAGTCAGGAACCCATTTAAGGTGCTTGCCATGACCTCAAACCACTTACTCAGAAGGCTAAACACGTCTACAATGGAAGTGCTTCCATTTTCTAACTATATAGTACCAAATGGATATTAAAAAACAAGTTGAATGAGAATGGAGAAGTCACAAGAAACAAAGCAAGATTAGTATGCAAAGGGTATGCACAAGAAGAAGGTATCGATTATGGTCAAACTTTTGCACCGATTTCTACACTAGAAGTTAGAATTCTTCTTGCTTATGTTGCATTCAAAGGATTCAAGGTATACTAGATAAATGTCAAATCTGCATTCCTAAATGGAATACTAGAAGAAGAAGTATACATTGGACAACCAGAAGGGTTTGTTGATCCAGACAAGAGAAACATGATATGTAGACTACATAGAGTCTTGTATGGATTGAAACAAGCATCTAGAGCCTAGTATGAAAGACTTCACTCCTATCTCATTAGCATTGAATTTGTAAGAACAAGTGAAAACATCAATCTGTACTTAAAAGAAGATACCGATGGTAATATTCTGATTGTTGAAATATTTGTTGATGATATCATTTTTGGGGGAAATGAAATTTTATGCAAATCCTTTGCTAATGAAATGAACAAAGAGTTTGAAATGTCCATGTTTGGGGAGATCAAATTCTTTCTTGGTCTATAGATTATTCAACAAGATGTAGGGATACATATCACTCAGTCCAAATACATCAAGGAAGTGCTGAAGATATTCAATATGGAAGATTCCAAACCAGTTAGAACACCTATGAACCAAATGTAAGCTGACAAAGGAAGATAAGTCAAATGAGGTAAATCAGACCTTGTATAGATCAATGATTAGAAAACTAATGTATGTTGTTCATACTAGACCAGATATTTCACATGTAGTTGGAATAGTTTCAAGATTCTCTGCTAATCCCAAAGAATCACATATGACTGTTGTCAAGAGAATTTTGAGATATCTAAAGAACACCGCAAACTATGGCTTATGGTATAAAAGAGAAGGAAAAATTGAGCTACAAGTCTATATAAATGTTGATTGTGCTGGAAACATAGATGACTAAAAGAGCACAACTAGAGGAGCATTCTTCATGGGTGATAGACTTGTCACATAGATCAACAAGAAGCAAGGATGCATCTCTTAGTCTACTGCAGAAGCAGAATATGTGGTTGCTGTTGCAAATTGCTCTAATATTGCATGGATCAAACAGTTGCTGGAAGGTATGAATATGAAGATTCTTGAACCAGTGATTATCTATTGTGATAATACCAGTGCAATAAAAATTTCAAAGAATCCAGTCATGCATGCTAAGACTAAGCATATTGCTATCAAGTATCACTATTTAAGAGAATAAGTGCAAGTAAAAGAAGTGATACTAAAATATGTTCAATCAAAGGAACAGTTAGCTGTCATCTTTACCAACCATTGTCGGGGGTCCAAACCTTATCTATCGGTCAGTAAGCTGACTAGAAGGTTGCATTACCCTACACACAATCAGAAGATCACTCATGTTGATGCAAGCTAAGAGATGGACTGCAAAGATATATCTGTACACAACAAGGTACAAATATGCACCAAACACTAGAGTCAATGTATTGCTAATGGATAGGGATATTCAAGGAGTATATTATAAAAAGATGGAAGATGATATGGAAGAACTATTTAGCATTGTTGTCAAAGGGAGAGAGATTATCTCTTTATCAGGAATTAAAAGGGAGAGGTTATCTCATTATCAGGAAGAGATTATATCATTATCCATGGAGAGAAGTTCCTAAGAATTCAAAGGGAGAGTTAATCATTATCCAAAGAGAGAGAATGATTACATATGAAATATCCATCTAAGGGAGAGAAGTAACAAAGGGAGATAATACATACTAAGGGAGAGATTGTTGTCAAAGGAAAAAGAGATTATAAAGAAGAGGAACAGTCAAGGCAGAGCACATATCAGAAATAGAGAAAGAAGCTGCTACATCTATCCAATAAAGGGATTGAAGATTGAAGAACATACTCTACAAGAAATAAATCTAAGCTATATGAGCTTACCGAGAGCCAGACATTTGTATTAGTTTTAATAGGAGAGATTGATGAACTTCAACTGTTATATTTCATATTGTATTAGTAATAATATAAGTGTGATAATGTAGTGTGTTGCCATCAATGCCAAAGGGAGAGATTTATGACATGTAACTGATTGAATGTTTGAAGATGTTAAGTTGATCACCAAAATGCAGAAAGATAATGCAAGACATTAAATTAGTTAATGGATTGTATTGTCATTGATGTAAACTTGATATAATCTGATCGATTATATACAAAGTGTCAAAGACTTTAGAGAATCAGAGAGATAAAGATTATGCTTTCAGTAATGCATAAAATACCAACATTCACTAAGTGACTACAAACATCAACAGTTAGTGGAACCCGACAGACAGAAAAAACCAAGAGCAAAGTCACAGTGATGCTCGAGCAAGAAAACCGACAAGCATTACTGACGAGCAGAATCACAAGCATTACCGACGGCTAGAATTACAGTGTTACTTAATGAGAAGAACTTTGTAGTGATGCTCGATGGACAGACAACACCGATGGAGAAGCCCAAGGAGAACTGAAGTATTGACCAAAGCTATCAAAGAGTTAAAACACCAAAAAGAACTGAAGTTCAGAAATGAAAAAATACTTAGCTGGGAGAGCTAAAAATAGAGTTAACTAGTTGTTGACATTGTTTTAATTGACAAGTTAAAGCTAGAGATAAGTAAAATATTTAAAGTTGTTTTATCCAGTTGGCAAGAATATTTCTACGAGATAAAATAGGAGTTAAGCTTTAAAGCAAGATTGGATAAGATTGTGGATCACGCCAAGAATAATTAAATCAAGAAGTAAGAAATGGTGATATCATGTCTATAAAGAGACAATCTAATTCATTATGAATTAGGGGAGTGAATGAAAAAGAAGGATGCTGAAGAGAATCTGATGAAGAATAAATTCATACAGTCCTGATCAATCAAGCTGAGGAAAGAGTTAAATATTTATGTGGACATCGAGCAACAAAGAAGCACAACATCATCGAGCAGAAAGAAGTGGAGCAAAGGTATTGAAAAGACATATTGATCAGAAAGGTAAAATGAGCTTACAATAGATCTGAAAATCTATAAGTATAAGTTGTATGTGTGAAAAAATCATTTACTATTTCATTTTAACCATTGATTCAGAAAGTCTCTTAACCGAGCAGGACTTAACAATCCTTTTTATATTGAGATACATCCCAAGGAGTATCAAAAAGTTTGATCTTGAAGATAGCATGAGATGCCAGATACCATTTGACAAACTACACTGGGTTTGGTCATAGAAGGTAGCATAGAGATGCCTGATATCAAGTCACAAACTATTCTATTTAAATCCTCTAACAAGGTCACACCTAATAGTGTGTCTGTAACCTTTAACAAGGTTGGCTCTTCACCAAGATCACTTCAGAAGAGTGAAAATTTTGGGTTACCGGTCCCAAGTAGTTTTTCCTTAACAAGGTTTCCACATTAAAATTCCATGTGTCAATGTGTTTATGAGTCATTACTTTAGTGTTTTGCATTATACATAACTAATATGGATTCATTGGTATACACTAAGAAATTATCTATTTTTTGGTAAATGAAAGACTGCTATTCGGTAAACATTAAGAATAAGGTTTAACAGTGAACTCTAAGCAATAGTTATTTGATATGATTATTTGAAGGCATACATCTTGTAGGACTGAAGATAACTAGAGGCTTAATATTGTGGTACTATGTTTTTGGGTTGATTTATTGGAATATTTTTGAGGCCACTAATTCACCCCCCTCTTAGTTATTATAACAAAAATATAGCCCTCTTCCTCTAGCGGACATAATTTCATTATCACTACAACTGAATACTTTACAAAGTGGGTTAAAGTAGTCCATCTCATTAAAGTGACTGTAAAGAAAGTATCCATGTTCATCTTGAACTATATCATCTATAGATATGGAATACCTTCCTTTATCATCACAGATAATGGAGGACAGTTTAAAAATAAGGATATGGATGAATTATGTGAAAAGTTCAAAATTACTCAACACTATTCCTCTATTTACTATCCTCAAGGGAACAGACAGGCTGAGGCCTCTAATAAGAATACCTTGAAGATCCTGCACCGAACAATCAGTAAATCAGGAAAGGACTGACATCTCCAACTCAATCTAGCCTTATGGGCTTACCAAACACCTACAGGGGCAACACCATTTTCCTTGGTATATGGCGTGGAAGCTGTACTACCCATTCAATTAGAAATACCCTCACTTTGAGTCTCCTTACATGGGCTCATCACTGATGAAGACTATAGGATTTCCAGATTCTAGGAACTTGAGCTACTTGATGAACAAAGAAGAGAAGCATTCGACCACCTAAGGGTCTACCAAAAATGGATGTCTAGAGGCTACAATAAGAAGGTAAGACACAAAGAATTTTAGGTTGGAGACCTTATACTTAAAGAAAATCCAAGAATCAACAACACTGTGAACAAAAGGGGAAGTTTGAACCCAACTAGCTGGGTCCCTTTGTGATTACTGTAACGTTTAGCTCTGGAGCCTATCAACTATCAAATCTAGAAGGGGAAACTTTTATTGATCCCATCAACGCACTCCACCTGAAGAAGTTCTACAACTATACATTCTGAGTAGTACCAGTACAAAGAAAATGATCCTAAAAAAATATCAAAAACAACAAAAAGTAGAAAATCCAATTTTTTCTGGAAAAAGTCTTGAAAAAATGATCATCCTAGTGAAAACCTAGCAATAGGAACCTTGATGCATCACTCAAAAAAATATAAAAAATAAAAAAGATATAAAAAATTAAAAAATGTAAAACTAAAAAAAATTGAAAAGGAGAAAAAAGTGCCTCGGTGAAAACCTGGTAAACATGCACCTTGGTAGCAAAAATAGAAGTTCTTCCAAGTGGTGAAATCTTGGCAAATAGGCATCACTTGTAGCCATTTCTCCATCTACCAACATGTCACTTGACTATTTGACCTTGCGCAAGTAGAAAATTTGACCCCTTAAGTTTTAAACCGATCGACCTCTTGAGTCCTAGGGTCGTCTCTTTGTTCTCAAATCAGCAACCCTTGTCAAGTTGTCCAGTTCCTCATTTTCTATCATGGTCTTCTAGCCACCTAGATAGATTTCCACTGACACACTAGTGTTTTTCAACACCTAAATCAATAGTATTTTTTAACACTTTCTTTCAGAAAAAACATGTGTTTTTTTAACACACATCAGACAAAACACTTAAAAATTTGCACAATAACAACAAAGTGGTGTTTCTCAACACCCACATCAACAACTTACACAGACTGAATGCTTGATGATATTTTTCTTGGATGTTGTTTGTTATCAATGATTTCATACTATTTTCTTTGATTTCTTCTTGTTGGTGTGGTCCCAATGATCATTCGCGTTAAGCAAGTAGGGTGTGTGTGGTAAGAGCTTCCATGTTCAGGTGGATAAGCCTCACATCCCTCGATCCTACTTCCTTATACACTAAGGTGAGGTTGGAACTATCTCCTTGTCTATTATTCTTCCTGCTTACATAAGGACACACTCATGGTTATCTTGACTCTGAATGCCTTGGTACCGGTGTCTCCTTGCAAAATTAACTGGAAACAATGTTCAGGTCATCTTGGTTCCTATACCTAGATGCTTATGTTGTCTCCCATATTTTATCCAATGAAAGTCATATTCATATTCTTATGGTTGTAGTGACACCAGTAAGGATTTTATTAGCTCCGATGTCCCAACCGCCCGATGATGAAAATAAGGACTACTAGAATAAGTGACTTGACTCGTGTCGTAGGCTACATTTGTATTCCTAGGCTTGCATGATAGAATTATAACAAAAAAAAAAGAACACAAAGAAGAGTAAGAAGAGAGTTATTTCTCTAATATTCAAATCCTTTGTGAAAGTGATCAATTGTATTTTATCTCCTTGAGGTTATCTATCTACAAAACAAACAACCAGTATCAACAAAGAAAGACATTACTCATCACAGCTAATAGAATATTAGGATATAAACATCTCACATATGGAACTAAGATCCTACTAAGCATCATGATGTATACCAACAACTCTCAAAGAAAAAAGATGAGATGATAATACACTCAAAAGCAAAGTAACAACACAAATCAATAGAGCACACACACACACACACACACACACACACACACACACACATATATATATATATCAACGTATACAAAAGGGTGCTCTAACAATCTCAAGAAAAAATGTGCATCCTTTATGCAAATGAATCATGTACAATCATATGGATCTCAAAAATCAAAAAGGGATAAGACAAGAAGAGGAAAATTTGGTCTTTCTTCCTCCCTCACCACCATCATGGGGTGGAGGTGGAGGAGCATCTTCTCTAGGTGAAGGGTCTGTTTCCTCGGATCACGCCAGGTAGTGAGAATATAGTAGCACCTGCTATGATATAGGAATTGCTACACTATATGCCACCACATAATAGGACACCCTACTGGTCTGATGAGTGATCTCCCTCTAAAGAGTGGCATGCTCAGCTACAAACCCCCAAGTGAGCTCCTGAATCCTCTCATATCTCTCTGTAATGGCCTGATCTTGCTCTGCTATCTATGACTAAGATACTGCTAGCTGAGTTTGCAATCCGCTGACTCGTCCTCTCAATGTGTGAGTGGTATCTTGTGAAGTCTAATCTTGTGGTACTCCCTCCTCCTTGGCTACCTATGCAACTCTACGCTGACGAACCTATCTGACTACCTCATCGAGGATGAGATCCGACTATTCATCTCTCATCTCCTTATTGATGGCCTGTGTGGCGGGGATCTCAACTCCAACAGAACTGAGGGTGCCTCCCTCTCTACATCATCGCTGTTGCAACTGCTACTAGATCTCTTTATGGTGTTATGCCTTGACCTCTCTATCCATATACAACTCTCTAAGGCTCACCCCCTCCTCAATCCATGGTTCTCTCTCTATCAAATCCTTGAATCTAGGAAAGGGATGGCAAGCAAAATGATCTCTATACTAGGGTGTGACCCCTGCATTTTCTATATCCTCTAGATACTCCCATGAAGGGAAAACTAACTATATCAGCTCTTGAGTACACAGAGCCAGAGATAATTTTGGAGCCCACCCTCAGTGCTCCTCATTAACAAAATGAACATAGGTTGTGGACTCCTATGGTATGCTCTGCGGACGTCCATATTATCATAGTACTTTGCCTACTACAAAGTGCTCAACCACTGATGATGTCCTCCCTAGAAAAGGATAGGAAATAGAGAAATATCTCCTCTGACCTCTCCAATCAGTCCAAGCCTCTGTTCGTATATAAGGCCTCCACACAACCAAGTTGAGGTCATCCAACTAATGCCTCCAATAGTCAGTCTTCCCCAAGTGGGATTGCATCAAGAAACCTGCATACCTATACACCTAAGGTTTTCCACTCTGTCATGGATCATCTGTCACTAGTCGACATATCGGGAGATGCTCCCAAGCCCATACATGTAATATAAGTACTCCTGCAACCATACCTCAAGATCCCCTATATATGATCTCGTGCATCTCATGATACATATGTGTAAGAAGGCACTGGCCCCAACCCAACTACTCTGGTCAGGTCACCAATCTCTTCAGTACCCTAGCCCATCTGCATAGGAACCCCTGCTGGCTCTTGTCTGCCATCAAGAAGAAACCAATGAATCCTTCTATGACACAAGGAAATGGGAAATTTTCACCATACTGAGTCACCATGTCGTCCTAGGAGATGGCCCTGTCCAAGATAATGTGATCATGGAAGACCTAAATTAGTGCCTATCTTCCCAAAAGTGGTGCCACATCATACTCAACACACTCTCCTGCAAACAGAATACAAAGGATCCTTTATATGTCCTTGGGAGTGATGGTCATTTCCTTGGTCGGTAAATGAAAAGTATTATGTTCACTGTGGAATCTCTCCACCAACGCTGCCAAAAATCCATGGTTCATCCATATGTCATGTACCTAGGCCAACCATCCAAGGCCGCAATCTCTCAGATGACCTCTCTGATCATCAAACAAGTTCCTCATCAATTTTATAGTAGGAGGATATGTGGACATGATCTGAATATCTGGGAACTTTGCCTGCAAGAAGACAAAATAGTGAAAATGCATCAGTAACACCATCAAATTCAGATACATTCAGTACGCAACAATCATACAAGTTGATAAAAGGGGTAAGAAATTAGAACCACATGAAATCAACAAAGGAGATATACAAAAATGAACCATTACCTCCCAAATGACAAAGTAGAACAGAAGGGTCACTGGTACCAAGGTTTTTATGAGTCAAGATCACATACAGTACAACAAACTAGGCAGAAATGATAAATATAATAAGGCTATATGACAAAGTGGGCTTGTATGAAGGTGATTGTGCAACAAGTGGGTGCTCCTCATGTGACAAATCTAATTGTCTCAAATGACACAAGACATTTTTCTAGTTTTTTGTACGAGTCCTCTCACTGGCTCGTATGATGAATCAGGACCCTATGACCTAAAATGTTGAAAAACATTGAAAATCTATGAAAAAATTGAAAAATTGAATGCAAAGGCAAATTTTATCAGTTACTCACTAGAGGCGGGTAGTCCTACGGCCATCCGTACCTCCACATATGCTCGAATCGATGATCTGCTATTAGAACCACCATTTTTTCTTAGAGAAGCTTCTCAAATTTCAAACTTGGACGGTGAAAATAATTTGAGAATGAAAACACCAGGCCTTATATAGTGATTTTGACCTAATTTTCAAAGTGCTCTAATAGACGTGAAAATTGCACCCTTGGCTAATTAGATGGTTCTTAACTCATTTTTGGGATCAAAATCAAAATCTGATGATATTTTGATACTCAAAAATTCATATTAACCTATTTTTCTCAAAATATAGTTGATCACTGATGCTTTCTCACAGGATTCCTCTTTGAGATTAATCATGATAAACTAACTTACACACTTCCCCCTTCAAGCTAAAAAGTTAACCTTGGTCAACATTGGTCAACCAGACCTCAAACTGCCTCGCATTTCAAATTTCTCAATCCCATTTTGATCTATCAGGCTTGTGCCTCCCTTCCTTTCGATTTCATTCCGAAGGGGACAATAACATTATATCAACAATTTGATTCACATCAACAAGTTCAAACTCTAGGGGCATCAGACCCTTATTCAAATCAAAATCAATCAAGTGATTTTCATTATTGTGCATTAAATATTCTGGATCTCTAGGGGCATATCAGGTTCATCGCATCACATCAATCTTGTAATACCTCTCTTAATTAGGTAATTGGCTTCATCAGGACCCATATCAAGTCAATTATCCTAAACAATCAATCAAATGGAAATGAGTCTCATCACACCACATTAGGTTGATTCTTTATTTAAACCCAATATGCAATTGGGAAATATACTTGGAGGATAGACATTCAGTTTCATCACTTCACATCAAGCTGAAGGCTCAAACTCTTCTGTTAGTCTTCGCTCAATCAAGTCCAGAGATGATATCTCAAACTCTTCTATCAGTCTTCGCTCAATTAAGCCCAGAGCTTATATCCTCAAATATCTCTATTAGTCTTCACTCAATCAAGTCTAGAGCTGATATCTTCAAATCTCTATCAATCTTCGTTCAATCAATCTTCATTCAATCAAGCTTGTAGTCGGTACTATCAGTCTTCGCTCAATCAAGTCCGAAGCTGATACCCGCAAATCTTCAATCAAGCTTTGTTCAATCAAGTTTGGAATTGGTTCTGATCCGTGAGATAGTTTCATTGCTTCACATCAAGCTATTTCCTGATTCAACCAAGCTTCACATGTTCGTTGACCTAATGTGTTCCTAGAACGATCACATATTAGTCAAAGAGGGGAAAATGTAATCACCTAAAATTGGTCTAGCAAACCTATAGCCCCTATTTCGGTTTAATTGGTCTTAATAAATTTTAAATCAACGATATTTATTACTAAACCCTAAATTATGAGAGCACTTAATCAAATTTTCTTACATAATTTTAATCATGACTTGTTGAATCAAAATCCTAAACCAAAAGCCTCAAAATACTTATATTGCATAAAACATCGAGATAAATCAAAAAGTCCTCGAGTCCCTTTTAAATAAAAAAGTGAACCCATTCACACATGTGTGAGCACTCAAAAATCAAATAAAACAAATAAAAGGGAAAATACCAAATTTTGCCTCATCCTCCACAAGGTTGACCAATTAAAAGCATTCCACTTAGCTCACATGGATTGAGATAAGTTGCATCTCCACCATTTCTCATTCCCTTTTGCCTCTTAATCTCAACCATCCATCTCTTGGAATTTCCTATAAAAGGGATAACTCCCCTTGCTCATGGATAGACATGCTAGATATAGAAGAAGATTGACGAGTAGAGTTATAATGCTATTTTCATTCTAGAATTTCATTGTGCACTTGTAGATTTTGCTTTCATAGTAGTTTTTCTTGCATCTTTGTATTGTTAGCTTCATTTCTTAGTTTAATGACATCTTATTTTCATTTCATAGCTTAATAGTAGATGCATTGTTCTTCTCATTGATAGCTTAATCTTGCATTTTAGTCTCATCCTTCCTAGTTTCTATGCATTTAGATTGCTAGTTCATGCATTTTCATTTTCAATAGGATTTTGAGAGCAAAGTACTCAAATGTATGCATCTTTCTCACTCTTGCATTTAATCTTCCATTTTGGGGTAGTCAAGTCACTGATTCTCTATATCCAATCTGATGGGTGACTCATGATAATCACACTCGCTTCAAGTAGGAAGCAATAAGCCAATTTCAAGGGTTTTTATGCTATATTTGATCTTCATTTTAATAATAAACCCTTTGATGTAATGGTTTATTGAAGTGTTTGGTTGCAGATTCTAATCAGACATTTTATCACACACACAACATGTTCTAGGAGAATGGGGCCCAAATTTATCCCGGAGACCCATGCTAGGACTTTGGGGAAATATTTGGTTTTGTAGTCAACTTGCTTAATTCTAAACCCTCAAAATGATGTGAGATGTATATAAACCTCCTATATCTCCTCATTTTGGGATCCAATATCCACTATTAGCATTCATCACCAATATTTTACAAGAGTAGCAATTATTGTTAATTAATCTATTGAGTGTAAGAAGGCAAATCAAGCAAATAAAGAGCCATCAAATTCAAGCATCCAAGTCTTCATTCTTCTCAATAAAATCAAGGTGTTTTCTTCCATAGATCTAGCTTCTTTCCCCCATTTGAGGCCAAAAAAAGGAGTTTTTTTCATCAAGGAAGGAGATCCTCATTCATCCACATCCATTCAAGTCTTCTCCTTATTTCTCCTCAAACAAACATTGTGTTGAATTACAACATCTACTATGTGAGGTGTTTTCCTTCATGATTTCCTCTTGGGGTTTTTGTATTTAGTCAAAGTCATTGCATCAACATATATGATCACATCCAAATAAGTATTTGCATCTACAAGGTATGATATCCTTCATTTTTTTAGATCTAGCCTTTGCTACATGATAACACACTTTCTTTTATTTCATTCCCTTTCAAGTTTGATTCCTAAACAAGGGTTTGACCAAGGCAAACCCATTTTTCAACCTTCTTCCCCATTTATCTGTGTTCATGAATAGGTCACATAGATGTCAGGTCAGATATGGGTAGAACAGGTATAGTAAGAAGATTTGTAAAAATATTAGTTGAAAGTATTGGGAACACATTTCCATTATCATCATGTTCTAAGAATACGTCGCAATTACCATCATGTTCCTAGTATTATAAGCTCATATTTTGGTCGCAGGTCATTTTTGTCTTCTAGTTTTTATTTTTATCAATTTCATCTCATTGTTTGTTTGTTACAGTCTATTTTTACCAGTTTTTCAGTGACTTTCCTAGTTGATTATTTACATTACATCATATTATCATTTATACTTTCCTATGATCACTCAATCACATTCCTAGTGAATGAAGAAACAAGTATCCCCATTCAGTGCTTAAGTCAACTCTTGAGCCTATTGGGGATATTTTCCTTCCTAATGTGCAATTGTGGAAAAGGTAGGTGATTTTCCTATTTTACATTTCTGCCTGTTTTCCACTGTATACCTTATGATCCTACATCCCCTAATTATTTGGGACATATGGTCCCAATTTGAAATTTGATTGGATGAAAAAAAATAGCGAGGTCATTGTGTTCTCCTGGGTCCAAATTGAAATTGGTCCCTTATCTTGGTATGTTAGTGGGGTATTTGGATTTATAGTCGGTCTGCATGAGTTTTAGTCCTTGAGATGTTCTAAGAGGTATATAAATACCCTATCTCTCCTCATTTTGGTATCCAACATTATTATTATCAAGAATTAATAATCAAGCTATCAAGTGCAACAAAGTAAATCAAGATCAAGAGCAATCAAGAAATCAAGTAATCAAGTCCAAGTATCCAAGATCTAAACTTCTTATCAAGCATTCAAGGTGTTCTTCTCCATGGATCTAGGTTTTTTCCCTTATTGAAGGCCTACTTAAAGGAGTGTTCTATCAAGGAAGGAGATACACATACCTCTTTATTTAAGTCTTCATTGTTCTCTCTCAATCAAGCATTGTGATGAATTGCAATGCCCATTACATGAGGTTTTGTATTTCATTATTTCCTTTTGGGTTTTTGTGTTAATTCAAAGATATTGCACAAACATATTTGATCACATGAAAAGAATCATTTGCATTTTCAAGGTATGATACACTTCATTTCTTAGATCTAGCCTTTGTTATATGACAACACACTTTCATTTCTTTTATTTCATTTCAAGGTTGATTCCAAACAAGGGTTTAACTGAGGCCAACCCCTTTATCCAACCTTCCTCCCTATTTTTCATGTGTAGGAACAGGTGACACAACTATCAAATCTATTCTAGGAAGTTTAGGATCAGACGAAGCATCCATAAAATGTTCAGCCCAAAACATAGAGAAAAAAAATCAGAAACTTTATGTTCCTGAGAACAAAACCTCCAGGTCATTCTATTCCCTGCATTTTCCGCTTGGATTTATCCCACAGGTCAGTTCTATTATCTAATTTTTATTTCAAGTCATTATAGGTTGCCTATTATTCTTTGTAAGTTTATATTTCCCAAATTTGTCAATGCTTGCTTAGTTAGCTTACTATTATGCATATCCATATCATTTTCCCCTCTTATCCAACTTTCCATATTTCATATTTTGCAAAGAATCATTGACCCATTTAGTGCTTAGATCCTACCTAAGCCTATTGGGACATCTTCCTTCTGAGTGTGCAATTTGAAAAAGAGGAGTAATATACCCCTTTGCATTACTTCCCATTTCACACTATACACTATGTATCATGAGCTGCATAGGTCACAATGCTAATGTGTGTTGTTTTGAGTCTTTATCAATGTTCCAACTTTATTTTTATCATTATATGTATCTTTGTGATTGTTGTTTATACATTAGTTGGCATATTTTTTAAATAATTTATTGTATGCTTTTATGTTGTGTATTTAGACTGATCACATGTTGGAGACAATATTTTTATACATGTCAGTTATTGGTATTGTCTATGGTATGATACATGGATGGTGTTATGACAAGTTCCTTATCAAGACATGATATATTTTGTCATGTATCATTTGTATACATTGAAGGTGCGTTATTCTTAACACATATGTCATGTTTAACAACAAAATTATGTTGTATATGTAGGGCCTCCCCCATTTCATTTCCGTCTAGACACCCCGAAGGGGTGTGGATTGGTTTCAGTGCTTGTATTTTATGATTGTGTTAGACCCTTGAGAGGTCGTACCTCCAGGATCGAATAGTAGGTGGGTTCCTTATGATGGTGTCTTATGGAGTATATATTTATTGGACAAAGATGGGACCACAAGGTTCCATGGTGCACTCCATTCCACATTAATTTTGTACTCATGCAAATGTGTCTAGGGTGCACTATATTTGCACTACATTCATTTAATTCAATCAAGTAGTATGAGGATGCAAGTGAGTGTATGTGTTGTGTGTATTGGTATGGTGCAAGAAATGTAGAGTTTTGTAATTAGATTTGTTGTGCTTAATGTTAGGTACTTAAAGAGTTCTTGGATGTGAACGTAAATTGATCAATTAAGTTGAGTCATGATTTAGTATGTAGTGATGTTCATTAGATGGTTAAAAGGATATTGCAAGTAAGATTTGGTTTGAATAAATCAATATGTCATTTCTACAAGTAGTAAGGTTATTAGAATTAGACTTGTTTGGCATGTACCTCCTATCTATGATCATGGATCTGGTCATATGTGTGATTCAGTATCTTGTTATGATACTTATGCTAGTGATTCCTTTGATGAATATTTTAGGATATAATCAATGACGCTTAATAACTGACTAGGTTAGGAGACTATTCTGATGCGGTTAATAAAGGATTTCGTGAAATTTCAGAATAAGGATTAGAAGAAGCCCTAAAAGGAATTTGATAAGTTATTACATGATGCTACACTAATTTGATACATTAGATTTATTTGGAAAGAGACTTCATATCATTAGACCTTAGGTGATTATTTTTATTAGGTTGATGATGATAGGATAAACTTTATATGTTTTGATTTACTAATCTTATTGATATGGTTTAGGGAAATGATTGGATTCTGCTTATTTCATTTTGATGTGAAATGAATTTCTTGTTATGGTTTTGAAGTGAAAATAAAGTCAAATTGAGATGGTTATATGATGTCTGGACTATGCAATACTTGAGGGTGATTATGATAAGATGTATTTCAGGAAGTTATATTATGATGAGACGGAATGATAGTTGATGAAGTTATATATTCGTGCTTATGAAAATCTAATAGTATATGTTATCTTAAATTATGATGAATTTTGTAAAATTTAGTATTAATCGGAGTATTTTATGCTAATCATTGATATTGTATTTTTATAATGTATATATGTCTCTTTTCATGAGCTACTGATATTTTGATCTAGTGTGTAGGAAATTGACCATGGAATTTTAATATGGGGAATCACGGATGGATTAATGTGAATACCATGTTAAGACAAGTTAACTCCAAGGGGAGAAATAACCTTGTTGTTATGTGTTATATAGTAAACATAATGTTTTTATTGTTGTATTTATTTGTAAATCATGTTGTTGTAAATTATCCACTTGGCATGTCATGTGTGTAGTAAAGTGATGTGTTTTGTTTTGTGGTGTCAATTGACACATGTGCATGTGAGTTGGCATGACCAAGTGAGTTGGAGTTGAGTTAATGCTTACCCTTGGGTCATCTGGTAGAATTCCTAGGTGAGGTATCTTGGTTGTAGTGCCCTTGGAGGGAATCTTATTTTGCAATTTTGCAAGTCAACTCTTAGTGGACTTTTGGGGGGTTAAATGGAGCCCTGGGGGTTAGTTAGGGTTGTATTTAGGTAGAACAATAGGTGTACTATGGGTTGGGGGTTAAATTTTGACCAATAGGATGCCAAGAACTCAAATTTGACCTTTCAAAAAGTTCCTTCTTAGAGAGTGACGAAAATTGGAAAAGAGTGACCAATCACATGAGAGGTTAGTTGGGAAGTTAGGTTGGATTTCCCCTTTTAGTGGAATTTTGGAGGAGATTGGAGGTTGATTTCCCACTCTCCAAACTTGGAGACTTCTAGGACAACTTGGTGATTTTGGTGAAGGAAGAAAAAGCAAAAGGGAGGGAAAAGATCAACTCAACTTAATTTTTTCCATATCTTGGAGCAAGGTTGGTGCTCTTCTCATGGAAGAATCATTTTATCATTTTGTGTTTATGTGAAAATATAGAAATGTATTATGTTGTTGTGTTGAGAAGCTTCAATCCTCTTCCATGGATTCTTGAGTTTCTTTTGATTGCTTTCTTTTGCTTTTACTTTGTTGTTTTTGGGTGTGAAAAGCTACACTCACCCTTGGGAGGGAAGAGAGCCTTGAGGGTGAAGGATTTGGGAATACCCAAATAGTGTAGAGTCTCTCCTCATGGAGGAGAGGGATATTGCATGGATTATGGGATCCATGTTGCCATTTGATGTACTACACGTTTGGGGGTGATAAGGGAAGGTTTGAATGTGAATTTAGAGAATGTTATTGTGTTATTTGTCCATGTGTGGCATTGCGCTTGGAGATATTGAGCCTTGTTGAAGGCATGTTTACTTATGTTTTCATTCTCCTATTTGGGTTCATGTTCCACCTTCACCTCTCTTCATGGGTCCAAGGTGACCTATTGCAAAAATAATCTTGGTTGGGAGTTCATTGTTTAGTGCATTTTGTTGTGTATTGTGTGGTGTGTTTGTCACCCAATCCCTTCTTGTTTCCCCAACCTCAGGGTGGTCTCATAGAGACATAGGATGGGAGGAGAGTTCCCATGGTCTTTTAAAACTTTCTTTTGCAGATTTCTATGGTTGCACTTCAGGCTCTTGAAGAATGAAGAGAAAATCTTGGAGAAAAGGGAACTATGTTGTTTTATAATGTTGTTCATGTAATAGCCCATGTGGCTAAGTTTTTTAATCTTGCTGTAAAACCAAAAGGAAAGACTTGTAATTTTAAATGAAAAGTAGGTTAAAAGTCCTTATATAAGTTATTTGAGTTCCAAGAACATGTAGTGAAAGTTATAGTGAGAAATTTGATTTCTTGAATTTTGTAATCACCCATGTATTTTGAAAAGAAATTAATAGATAGAAGAAAAGAAGTGAAAAACAAATTTTACATGTATATGTGCATTCCTATTTTAAATTTGAAAACACAAAGACTTGAAAACACAACTATAATGCTTCACTAGTTCTGCCACTTTGGCTGCAGGAAGTACTTGACTATCCTACGGCTTTGGCTGCAGGAACTGTGTTAACACCATAATTACGATACCAAGATGCAGGAAACTGAAACTACATGCAAATGATTCTAACTAACTAACATGGATTCCTCACCAAGTGGGCCCCCTTGAGTGAGTATCCAAACTCAATTACACTGAACTAAAGATCAACATTTCATCTGCTATTGATTGAAAAAGTGAATTACAAGATTCATGTAGCAACTGTAAAACATTAGAATGGAAACTATAACTGATAATGCCATTTTTCTCATGCAGGAGCGAAGCTTTATTTAAAGAAGAAAAACATCTAACTGCTAACTAATCATGCCATAGAAATAGGCAGATCTTTTATTACAATACTACCAACAGAAAGGGAAACTATAAAGCTGGAAATATAATAGGTCTAGGAAAGAGGAAAGAGCTGATTTTGATAACAAATCTAACTTCCCACTCTCTCCTATATTTCTTCAGAGAATTCATTACATTGCCTTGGTATTTGCTTGAATGCTGCCACCTTGATCCCCTAGGATCCACTTGTTGGTGTTGTGCATAATGTTTCTCTATGTGAACTTGCTGCAAGACCGGGTTGGGCATTCAGTGCATGGGCGCATTTGACCTGGTTAAGATGATGGTTGCTATATTGATGCACTGCACTTTAGATGTTAGGATAGATACATTTATGGTAATCAACACCAAAATACACATGCATTATTTATGTTAAAAACATCTAATTCATTCATAAAGACATAATCATAATTCCAAAGTAAGTAACCTAGCATATTCATCCAAGCATAGCATATTAAGTGTATTTTAACCATAACATAGGTCTAGTGGTAGCATGCCACATAAGAGTAAATATGAGAATAATTTTTTTGAGAAAGTATAATAAAACAGGGAAAAAGGTCCTAGTAGAAGCTATCCTAGGGAATCTAAAATATGGCATTAATATGCCCCATCATTTTGCCCCCTATGAAGACTAGTGTCGGCCCTTAGGCAATGAGGCATTTTAGATCTTCGCAAGCACCCAAAGATCTCATTCCTAAATCTCTCCACTCATGGAGGTGCCCACACTCTAGTAGTATCCATTTGTGCACTCTACCTTGATCCATCGACTTAGCTCCAACTGTTCATCCACCTCATTGTCTACACATTTGTATAGTGGCCATAAGAGAAGAGGAGGCTGAAAAGAAAGGGATAACCACTTCTCAAGTTGTGGTTGATGTCCCAGGCATATATACCATCGGACTCTTTGCATCACAGCTCAAAGATTGATGAGGTTGTGAGGTTCAGCCTTCTTTAGTGCCAGTGTTAACCTGTCCCACCTTTGTCCTAATCCTTCTGCTACCTTGTTTCCCTCTACCAATGAGATTTTCTCAAATTTTGCAAAAAATTCATCTCAGTTGCCTAGAATCCTCTTCTTGTATGTAGAGTCCTATAGTCCATAAACTATTTCCATCCAGTCACAATATAATCTGCGGGGAGTGCCACTTTCTAGTTGCAAGGGAAGTGTAACAAATTTCTCAACTCCCCTACATTTACTTAATTGCTCCCCATAGTTTATTTCATTTCTGGACCAAGAAAGAAGAGCAGATAGGTGAATGTCACCAACAAACAGTAGGGGGTTCCAGTTGGTATCGAAGGGAACAACATAGTTGTGCAAATGAAGTTCACATAATAAATTTTGAATGCAATCTTGTGATCCTTCATATGTAGCCATGAATTCCTATGGTGAGCTTATGCTTGTGTGTAAATCTATATGAAATCTCATTAGTTTAAACATTAGAAATTGTTCTTTTAGACACAGTGCATAGACCCTAGGAAGTAGTCTGCATTCTATTAGTTGAGGAATTAATTCTGTGACTGAATTTAAATTTCTTTGAAAAATTTGTATTTCCTATTGTTTTCTTCCTATTTCCCTTTACAATTTATCTCTTTCCAATTCCCACATTGACTTTTCATATTACATTTGTGTAAAATGGTCAATGGAGAGGGATTGGAGTGTTACATGTTCTTTCTTTCTTGGGGTGACCTACTCTATTGCTTCTTTACCCACTTCCGTTTCATCAACTATTAACTCATCAGAGGTTGGCACTAGGGCATCATTCCCTTGAACATCTTCTTGATAAGAAAAAGGTATATTGACTGCTTCTTTGTGCTTTGTCTCTATGCATGTTTTTTATGTGTTCTTTGTTTCCGTGTCCAATTTCTTGGCTACAGGATTCTCTTCCATCATATTAGGACACTATGCACATGGAATACCTACTTGTGGTTGTTCCTTTAAAGACTCTTCAATAGGATTACTAGGAGACGAGCCAGTCATCGCAAGTGAGTCCTTCTTTTCTGTTTGTTGTGTGTTCAAATGAACACTTCGCCATGGAGGAGTGTCAATAGGTATTGTAGGGAACTTTTGTGATGTCCTTTTCTTTCTGATAGGAATGGTTGCAGGAGAAACAAGGTTTTCAGGTAAAACAAGATTTTCTTCCATTGCATCTTCGCCCATTTTTGCTTTTCCCTTTTCATTCCTCTGGGCACTTTATTTTACCATTGGAGTTTGTAAATATATAGAACCCTCAGTTTCACTACCCCCTTGGCTAGGGTTTGGATTATTGGATGCCATTTCCTCTGTATTATCTCCTGAAGGAGAAGGGATTTTGTGTGACTCTTTTGGAATAATAGTTTCATCATTGTCAGTAATGGTCTCATTAGGGACATTTCCATGTGCTTCTTGAATTACAGGTTGTGGCCCTTCACCATGTAATTATACATGGGGTGTGGTGATAAACCTGTCTTAGGTCATAGGAGAGATATCCTGTAAAGATATTTCCACCAAGAGTCTTATCAACCCATGGTGGGTGGCTGCATTTAGCGTCCCCTTTCTAAATTCCTCAGAACTCAAATTTAAGAGTAAAGAAAATTGGGCACATTTATCAGGTGGCCATTTAACAAATGACTCAAAAGATTAAAGTGTATGGCATGCAAGTAAGAAAACCGTCCCTCACAGGTAATGTACCTTATAACATGAATTGCTAACTGAGAGTAATCACCTAGAAGAGATGTTCTTTTGGTCCCCTATTTATTGTACTCTAGTTCAACATCCGTGGGTAAAGAAAATTCAGCTCTGTCTGTCTGTGTATTGTGCTCATGTGAGAAGGCTTCTCCTGTGGTAGGAAGTCCAAAAACTTCTGTAATTCATACCCCAAAAGCCTCCACTCTTAACCATTTCATGTAGGCAACCCCATTTCTATAGGTTCGCAGGAGTTCTAGTGTTACGGCCTCGTCATAACCACATAACCTGACAAAATAAGTAAGCCAATGTCCTCGGCTAAAGACTTGGACACTGGGCTAGTCCTACAACAGGGATGAGTGTTCCCCTGGTTCATGTCATATGGGTTGCCCACCCATTCTTTTGCTGAGAAATTTTGTTGCCCAAAGAAATTCCAAATCACTGCAACTTCCAACTGCCATCCACAACTCTGCCCTCTGCTACCCTCTGTATCCCTAATGTTCTTTACCCAATATTCTACTCAAATTTAGGCTAGCTAAAAAACTGGTGAGCTCTTTTGTTTGTTTTTTGGGCAATATGGACAAATGACAGAGGAAATTTGAGTGAGGGTCATTATTGCAAAACACAACTTATCAGAGTGCCCCCTACGAAAAAGGTGGTAGGTGTCCACACATGCTTGGTTATGAAGTACAATAGTACTTGGATGAATTACTAAATTAATTACAATGTAATGTATATTAATGTCAAATGAAGTTAAAAGCGTTTAAAACAATAAATGAATGTGTACCTTGAGTATAATAACTTGTAAATGTCCAAATCTGGAAAAATTGAATGACGTGGGCTAAGAAAAAAACAATGAGTGGCATAATGATGATGGGACGCGTGAGTGCAGATGGCAGAAAAAGTTAATGAGATATGATGTGATGGCGGCTTTATTGCAGAAAAATATATTTCCTTGGAAAACAAAACCTTTATTATGACTACTTTTGAATAGATTCAAAGAGATGACCGGAGTGAAAAACCACTTTGATTGGCTATAGGAAAGTCTTCAGCTGCAGGAGGTCCATCGACTACAAGAGATTCTTCAACTGTAGGAGGTCCATTGGCTACATGAGGTTTAACTGGGGCAGGAGGAATCTCATATTTCCATAGGAACTCGACCTTAGTGGTTGGCTTATGGTACACACAAAGTCTATGACCATTAACCAATAACTTGAAATGCATAGGGTCGATTGTAGACAATTGGACTTCACCATTAGAAAAAACATTTTCAACCTCAAAGGGACCAAGCCAATGAGTTGTGAGCTTACCTTGATTATCTTGAAACTGTGAATCATATAAAAGTGCCCAGTCACCAACAACAAACTGTTTATTTTGTATATGCGAGTCATTCTATTTCGTTTGTTTCATTTGAACTAACTCTGTGTTTTGTAAGGTTGCTTTTCTCATTTCATCGAAATGATTAAGCTACAGGAGTCTTTCTCTTTGAGCTGTAGAAAGATCCAGGTTGAGCTGTAATATTGTTCGTAGGGTTTTATGTTCAAATTCAATAGGCATTACGATAGTCTTTCCATACACCAACTCAAAGGGTGTAAAATATGTTGGTGTTTTCCATGTTGTGTGGTATGCCCATACAACTTCCTACACTCTACTACTCCAGTCTATCTTGTGTAGCTGAAGTGTCTTAGTTAGGATAAATTCAATCTATCTATTGGTGATGCCTGCTTGACTAATCGCCTGGGGATGATATGGACTAAAGTTTCAGTCGTGAATGTTGTACTCATTCATAAGTGCATTGATCAGAGTAGAAGTGAAGTGAGCTCCCTGATCTATGACCAGTTCTCATGGAACACCATACCTGGTAAATATTTCCTCATATAAAAATTGAGCAACCCTATTATCCCTAGAATGCTTCATGGCCTGTACTTCCACCCATTTAGTGACATAGTCAATGCATACCAAAATGTAAGAGTTTTCATTTGATGGGGGGTTAACTGGTCCCAAAAAATCTAACCCCCATTTATCAAATAGAGTGACTATTACTTGAGGGAACATAGGTATTTCATCTGACTTGGTTGGCCGACCCATTCGCTAACATCGATCACACTTGCGAGTGTAATTGGCTGCATCCTTATGTAGAGTTGGCCAGTAATATTAGGTAGTGAGTATCTTGATGGCTATCTATTTTGCTGCAAAATGGCCACCATAAGGTTCATCATGGTAGGCATGCAGAATATCATGTCTCATCCTCTTGAATACACCTCATAATCTAACCGGGTCCAGTATAGAAGAGACAATCGACCAACCAAGAAAAGTTGAAGGTTTTCTCAATTAACAACCTCTTTTCCTTGGGTGAGAAATGTGGTGGTACCTTTTGAGCGACCATATAGTTGGTGATGTTAGAACACTAGGGGGTATGAGCTGAAATAGAAAATAGGTGGTAATTTGGAAAGCTATCATCGATGACATGTGGGTCATCGACATTCTGTAATCTGGACAGGAAATCAACAACTACATTTTTTTTCCCGGTTTATCCACTATCGTGATGTAAAAATCTTGTAGCAATAGGAGCCATCTAGCAAGCCTCCCTGTGATAGCAGGCTTGTTTTCCAAATACTTGATTCCTGCATGATCAATATGCAAAAATATTTGGTAACAAGTGATGTAGTGGCAAAACTTGTTCAGCGCATATATAAAATCCAAAAGTTTTTTTCTGTGACTGTGTAGTTTAGCTCTGTGCCCTACAAATTTTTTCTTATGAAGTAGATGACATGCTCTACAGGGCCTTATTTTTGTCCTAGGACAATGCCTACAACATGGTCATATGCATCAGTATATATATGGAATGACAATGCCCAATTAGGCCCTTAGAGAACTGTTGCTTAAGTAAGAATAGTCTTCAGCTGCAGGAAGGATTCCTCACAAGTTGTTGTCCATAAAAAATCTTAATCCTTAGTGAGAAGGGAATACATAGGACCTACCATTTTGTTGAAGTCCTTAATAATCTACCGATAGTAACCAGCATGCCCTAGAAATGTGTGAACATCCTTATGTTTTGCTAGCATAGGTAGGTTCATGATGACTTCAATTTTAGCAAGATCCACATGAATGCCTTTAGCAGAGATGTAATGACCTAACACAACTCCTTCCTACATCATCATGAAGAATTTATCATTGTTGAGGGATAGATTACGCCATTATTGAGGGATAGATTATGGTCCTCACACCCGGTAAGAACCTTGCCCAAATTGACCAATGCCTCCTCATAGGTTTCCCCATAAGTTATGAAGTCATCCATGTATATTTCCACACAATCATGTGAGATATTAACAAAAATATTGATAACTGCTCACTGGAATGTAGCTGGAGCATTACAGAGGCCAAAAGGTAGCACAAAGTAATTAAATGTTCCCCAAGGGTACGTGAATGTGGTTTTCTCCTGATCTTCAGGAAGGATCCTGATCTGGTTGTATCCACTATATCTCTCTAGGAAAGAAAAATAATGCTTCCCTTCTAAGGAATCAAGGACCTGGTTAATAAATGATAGTGGAAAATGGTCCTTCTTAGTGGCATTGTTGAGTTCCCTATAGTTGACACATACTCACCACTTTCCTCCTTTTTTTAGAATCATGACCAAAGGTGAGACACACTGACTGTCAGAAATGGGGTAGATGAAACCAACTTTAAGAATTTTTCACAACTCTATTTTGACTATCTCTCTTAACGCAGGGTTTATACTCCTCTAGAATTGCCTGACAGGTGGTTTGTCCTCTTTCAAGAAAATCCTATGAGTACACAGTTTAGGGTCCAAACCCTTCATATTTGAATAGTCCCATGTGAAAGCTATGGTATGGTCTTTTAGTAGTTTAGCCAAAGATGTCTGTTGTTGGTTGGTAAGTTCTCTATTAATATACAAGCAATGGTCAGGGGAAACTTCCAACTATTTTGTGAGTTCTACCATAGAAGCATTCGTCAAAGGAGGTGCTTGGACCTTGTGGGGTAGCAATTGGTGGTAGAGTTGCTTGGCTGTAGGAGATGGAGGTAAGTCACAATCAGGGTACAAAGCTTGCAGGTAGCAGTTATGGGGATTGAGACAGTTTATGGGATCTGAATCTGGGACATACTAGTTGTGCAGAATGTTGGTGATTACGGTGTCCTCCTATTGTAGTTGTAGGAAGGGATCCCTTTTTAACATTATGAGATGGGCTACTGAGTTGACTACCTCAGCCTCCTCCCTAATGTTAGGCCAAATTGGTGAAGCTAAATCTATTTGTGGTTGTGTAGGTGGGTACAAGGCTAATGTCTTAGTATGCTGACCATTAGAAATAGTCATACTGCCTGATCAACATCCTATAAAGGCATCAATAGTGGCCAGTCAAGGCTAACCAAGAATAATTGGATAGCCTCTTAAGGTGGCCTTAGGTGAGAGTATCATAAAGTCTGCAGGATAAGACCAGGTTTCAAGGTCAACAACTATATCCTCTACTCCCTCGTCAGGTTTGAGTACTGTGGAACTGTCTACAAGCTGCATGACAATGGGTATTTCCCAGAGGTTAGTGATTATGAGTTGCTGCATGATGTCCTTAGTCATTACATTTATGGAAGCTCCTAAGTCTATCAAAGCATTTTTTATGGATGTCCCATTGATGATAACCTCGACAACGGGGCTGCCTAGGTCAAAATACTTTAGGACCACTATTTTGCTAAGCATGATATCAACAAGTTTCCCCAAGACATGAAATGTTTTTGGATCCTTATGCTTATGACTTGGCTTTTTAAAGCATACCTCTTTGATAGAATTTCCATACATGGGAACATCCTTTATTACTTGAAAAAGCAGAATATGAATATTATTGTTCTTGAGTTGGTATAGGATGTCAAAGGCTGCATCATCAGTATGCTTAGAATTTTCATTCTGTAACCTTTGTGGAAAGGGAGGTGGAGCTAGCTGGACTTTCTCTGGTAATATTGTTGGGCTTATTCGAGTGGAATATGGAGTAGTTTGATGAATGGACTCTTCTGGAGTTACTTTAGTTATAATAGGAGGTGTTGGTAGAGTAGTGCCTGGCCGTAAATGAATGTCATTGATTGCATAGGTAGGGTATTGGTTTGGATTAGCTGAATAGACATTTTTCTGAGGTGTTGGAGGCCTATTATTAGGATTTAGATGAGGCTAGGCAGGGAGTTGAGTAGGCTTAGGGGTGTTGTAGTGGCTGCAGGAGGTGGCAGAAGTGCTTGCTATTGAGGCCACAGTGGTAGCTGCAGGAGTCCCTGCTGCTGGTTTGGCCATTGCTGACCTCCCCACCACTACGGATTTTGCTACCAATTGCCTTGTGGAGACTGCCAATTTCCTTGGGGTTGTTGCCAATTTCCTTGGGGTTGTTTGCAATTCCCTTAGGCTTTTTGTCATTGAGGACTTGGGTATGGTTGCCACTGAGGTTGTAGATTATTCTAGGGAGAGTATTGATTGTTCATAGGTGGTTTCCATTAACTACTATAAAATGGACCATTAAAAGTAAGAGGGTCCTGAGGCATACCTTGTATTTGAGCCCATAGTCTTCATTGTGCAATGAAGAATACTTGCTCATCATCTCCTTCAATTAGCTTATAATATGTGGGTAGCTATGTAGTCTCCATATTGGCAACCAAATTGCAATGACAATCTCTCTTCTTCTGTCTACAATGTGGACATAATTTTGCCAGAATAGCTTCGCCCGAGCCTCATGCTTCTTTTTTGCCTGCATTTTTTCTAGGTGGGTGGCCATGTAATTGATAATGTCCTACTTGAATTCAAACAACAAATGTGTAATTTCTATCTGAGAGGCCCCAGTGCCATTAGTTTTGCCCATTATAGACCTATATCCTATGCCCTTCTTGGCCACAACTCTTGAGTAATTGAGGCAGATTTTCTTGATATCCTCCCATGTATATTGGGTGATATATCCTCTGGCCATAAGATCCAAGGCTTCAATGCATTCTTCATTTATACCCCTTAAAAAGAGAAGTTTTTGTGACTCCTGATTGAGCTGGTGCTGAGTATTCTTATGCAAGCTAAACAAGAATCTTGATACATAATCCTCTAGACTCTCATCTTCCTTCTGTGTCATCTTGAAGATGTCATCCCCTCACATATCATTCTCCCTATAGCACTCTTTATACTTTGTCAAGAATGCTATCTTCATTTCGTCTCAATCATGGACAACATCCTGACCTAAGCCCATAAACCATCTCAATGCATACTCCTTTAGAGTTGCAGGAAACAATTTGAGCCTATGGGCATCCGTGGTGTATTCATAGCTACGACAGAGAATATTAAACTCAAAGAGAAAGGTATCTGGGTCCTCGGTCACTAGGCCATAGAATTTTGTAAGTGCTAGAGAGGAAATATTCTTGAGATTGTGATTATCATGCTTGTCAGTAATGGGAAATGAAAAGGTAGGAGGGTTTTCCATCCTAGGTGGACCTTGAGGGAGACCTTGTAGTTGGTAGATGACTAGAGGTAGTGGATTTTCTTCTTGATTGTCTGGGCATTAGATTCTGAGATTGGACAAGGCTTCTGCAAAAGGATTTAACTCAAGTTGATATTCAAGAAGGTGAAAGTTTAGTGGATCACCTTCTGAAGATGACAAAGACAATGATGATATAGGAAGGTTTACAATTTCATCCACGAGATGACCCTCCTCTTTATCTTCTTCTGGTAAAATAAATCTCCTAATCGGTTGTTGGGGTAGTTTGGCAAGTAGCTTCCTAGAACATCTCTTCTTCTTCTTCTATGCATACAACTAAATGAAAAATTGAAGTGGTGGAGTGAAAGAATTTTTGATAGAAAACTCTATTTAAAAGGATATACATGCTTGAATTGAATTCTACAAATGGCCGAGTTAAAAAATTGGCTCAACACCGTCCTTGGCAACGATGCCAAAATGATCGGTTCTATTAAGGGATCAAAAAGTAGGCAATTACCATGACTCGGGGATTGGAAATCCTACCGAGAAACTATCCTGCTTTATAAAAAATCATTTAATTTATCAACCCATGGACGTGTTACTTGAAATGGGTCAGCAAGATATATGCACCAAGGATTCTACTCATACCATGCTATGGCTGCAGGAAACAAATTACTTTGAAAGGAAACTAGTCTATGGCTGCAAGAAATGAATACGGGAAAGGAAATGTAGAATTGAAGATGCTAAAGAAATACAAAGAATTGAAAACACAAAGAATTGAAAAAACAACTATAATGCTTCAGCAGTTCTGCCACTTTGGCTGCAGGAAGTACTTGACTATCCCGCAACTTTGGCTATGGGAACTGTGTTAACACCAAAATTATGATACCAAGATGTAGGAAACTAAAACTAAATGCAAATGATTCTAACTAAATAACATATATTCCTCACCAAGTGGGCCCCCTTGAGTGAGTATCTAAACTCAATTACATTGAACTAAAGATCAACACTTCATATGTTATTGATTGAAAAAGTGAATTACAAGATTCATGTAACAACTGTAAAACAACAGAATGAAAACTATAATTGATAATGCCCTTTTTCTCACATAGGAGAGGGGCTTTATTTAAACAAGAAAAACATCTAACTACTAACTGATCATGCCATAGAAATAGGTAGAGCTTTTATTACAATACTACCAACAGAAAGGGAAACTATAAAGCTGGAAATAGAATAGGTCCAGGAAAGAGTAAAGAGCTGCTTTTGACAACAAATCTAACTTCCCACTCTCTCCTAGATTTCTTTAGATAATTCGTTATGTTTCCTTGGTATTTGCTCAACTACTGCCGCCTTGATCCCCCAGGATCCACTTTTTGGTGTTGCACTTAATGTTTCTCCATGTGAACCTGCTACAAAACTGCGTTGGGCATCCAGCGCATGGGTGCGTTTTACCTGGTCAAGACGACAGTTTCTATATTGATGCATTGTACTTCAGATGTTAGGATAGAGACATTTATGGTAATCAACACCAAAATAAACATACATTATTTATGTTAAAAAGAACTTATTTATTCATAAATACATAATCATAATTCCAAAGTAAGTAACATAGCATATTCATCCAAGCATAGCATATTAAGTGTGTTTTAACCATAACATAGTTCTAGTGGCAACATGCCACATAATAGTAAATCTAAGCATAATTTTTTTGAGAAAGTATGATAAAATAGGGAAAAGGGTCCTAGTAGAAGCTATCCTAGGGCATCTAAATATGGCATTAATATGCCCCATTAGGTGCAAAAAGTTGCATTGTTGCTTAGTTGAAAGTTTCTCAATGGTGCATCTTTCAAACCATTTGTCGTGGGACCAAACCATCAGCTCCATAAGCTCCAAGTGGCTGGGTAAATGCTAGGAGAGACCTATTTTTTCTTGCAAAGCATCAAGAACATTCTGGCGCAAGTCAGACCCAAGTGTTTCCAAGGTGCACTAAGCCAAATTGGGAAGCGATTTTTGGAGAGCCATATCTCAGACCTTGTGAGAGATATCAGAGATCTGTGAAGTGCACAAGGACCATCTTGGGAAGGCCTACAAGCACATAGCTCAATTCTAGGAGATTCCACTCGAATTCCATTTGGCAACCCGATCTCAGTTGGTGTAAAAAGTTGTATTGTTGCTCAGTTGAAAGTTTCTCAATGGTGCATCTTTCAAACTGTTTGTCGTGGGACCAAACCATTGGCTCCATCATCTCTAGTTGGTCATGTAAACACTAGGGGAGACCTTTTTTTGCTTATGAAGCATCAAGAACGTTCTGGCGCAAGTCGAACCCAAGTGTTCCCAAGGTGCACTAAGCAAAATTGGGAAGCAATTTTTGGAGAGCCATATCTCGAACCTCGTGAGAGATATCAAAGATCTGTGAAGTGCACAAGGACCATCATGGGAAGGCCTACAAGAATGCATCTTAGTTCTGGGAGATTTCACTCATATTCTGTTAGGGATTTTTCTTGCAAGTACCTTTTAAAACAGTATGAATGCTTGCTCTTGTATATTTCCAATTTATTATATACAAGAAAATCCTAATTGATGAGGATTGGATAAGATCCTCATTCTTTTTTGAGATCCATAGACTTAGGCAGGTATTACCTTTGAATGATTATTGATTTGCAGTAATAATTATAGTGGATTAGGTCTTCTTACTAGTTTGCTGAATGCCTTTTACTCTACCAATAAATAGAAAACTATGAAAATAACTATGAATAATCTGATATAGAGCTTGCTACGCCAAACTAATATCTTCAAAAATAGAAAACAATAATGTGACAAGAATTCTCATCCTTCTTCCTTTTATAGTTCTCTGAACTTAGGAGGGTCAACCTATTGATTCTCTTTTGTAGGAATCAGTAAACTAAAGTGTATACTCTGTGAATACATTTACTTGTAAATGTATGCTTTCTTATGAATATAATGTAATTATTCTTAAATATTGGATGATGAACAATTATTTGTTAGACCATAAATGAATGCATTGTCCTATAGGCAACAAAGTCAATCTTGAATGCAAATCCATAATTAGGTGACTAATGAAAATAGATGCAACCTAGATAGAATGACTTACAGACTATCCACTCACTCTTATAACTTTGTTATCAGATCTTAATATCAATATTCAGCTTCCTGGGATCACCTGAAAGAATTATTCCTTCCTTGAAGGACCTCACAAATGATTGCACAACTACCTTGCAGTTGATATATTTAAATGCCTTACAAATAAACATATAAAATCTTGAACATAGATAAAAGAGAGAACACAAGATATAAAATAGATATTGCAATGTATTTTATTAATGTCTAACTGCTTCAAATTATATTCAATAGACCAAATAGTATAGAGGCTAAGAAAAAATTGTAGTAGTCTGCCTTGTAATCATATTCCATCATCTTTCCAAAAGTTACAATATGCTCTATATATAGGCTAAAAACATCTTGGAATCCTTAAGTAAGGATGCAACAAGCTTTGGATGGTTTAAGAACTAACCCTAAAAATATAGAAAAGGACAAAAGACAAGAAGAGACTAAGCGGTGGATGGACAAAAATGAAGAATGAAATTTGATTTGGATCTTGTCTTCTTGTGATCACTGACACCTTTGTATGTATGTGTTTAGGATAGCCTCTAATATTTGTAGTGAGACCTAGTGACCGCCATTATAGGATAATTTACACTAGTCTTCAAGATGACTAACCTTCTTGTGCTCAAAGAGTAGGTACCAAGTGTTCTTCTACTCTTCATCAATAATATCCAGGTCAACAGTGGCACAATTTTTCTTCTTGGGATTTGTTAAGACATCCCATGTTGTGACATCATCTTCCTTTGGCCATTCAAATCTCTGAATATTCTCTATTTATGTCTTCTGCCTTTCCCACCTTGCATTCGTAATGCTCTTGACATCTGTTATGAATTTATTAAAATCTATTTCTGCCTTAAAGCCTTCATCTAGGATCTTATTATATCTTTCCATATCTAATTCTCCATTGTCAGAAACATATACCTCTTTACTAGGTAATACAATGTCAAATTCTAAGCTCCATACCCCTAGTGTCTTGATTTGATTATCTTCTGACCTTATTGATGGCACACATCTGTTGTAGTTAGGCCCAAACATATTAATTCTGGCCTCAATTTGATTTTCCTTGCCTTTGAAAAAGGACAAGGTTACCCCTATATATTCTATCTCCTCTCCTATCTATGTCTCAGTAGAAATATTGACATCAGACTTCCTCCTAATTTAATCTATTATAAATGTTGAGGCCAAGTCCCATCCTTTTGCTAGGAGCATCCCACTAGACTTCACAAGTTTCCTGGTTTCATCCAGAGTTAAACTTTCTAATTCAGGATCATATGCTTAGAGAGCTTGTAATGCTTCACTAGTAATTGCCTCTCCTCCTTGTGACTTCAGTTGTGCTGCAACTTGTTCCCATTTTTCCCATATAAGGAAGTCTTTAAACTCCTTAGTTTTGATGAAATCATCATCCTTTAGAAACTCCTCCTGTTGTATTTCCCTTTCATCCTGACACAAAATTAGGGGTATTTCTACATTATCATCAGTATCTTTCCCTCTTTGATCAACTTCCTCAGTTGATGATCATATGCACTGGTCCCTGTGAGTAGGGAACCAATTCTGTCATTTTTCTTCTTGTGAGTCTTAGCTATAGAGGGCTCCCTTGCTTCTATTCTTTTCTTCTTATGTGGGGGCTCTACATTCACTTTAGCCTCATGTGCTTCTGTTAAATCGATGATATTCTCCTCATTTTGAGGTGGCTGATCTTGGGGTGGTGGACTATGGATAAAGTAGCTACTACTATACTCTGATGATGATTGCTTGTTGGGACCTCTGTCCTTATCATCAATTTGATTGTTGAGCAAGCTATGATTCTCAATCATCTTTTCTAATTTCTGCAAATAGGGCAGTCCTAGGAAAAATCCACCAAATGGGATCCCTTTCCTTTTCAATTGCTGCTCCAACTCCATCAAATCATGGTACTTTGATAATCTTGATGAAATTACATGCTCTTAAAGGTTGTTTGTGATTAAATCTTCTTCTTCACAAGGTTTATGCCTCTTGGTGATAGGGATAGTAGGTTTCAAGAGATTCTTGGCACTTTCAATGAATCCTTCTGTATCAATATATCTATACAAGGCAAAATTCATCCTGTAATGCCTTAACCATCCATCGACAGGGTCATAATCCCTCTTTCCAACTGTAAAATCTGAGGCAATGAATTGCCTAGGTGTGAAAGTTCCCTTCCTGTGGGATGCCAAGTGCTCTTTGTCTATCAACATAAGTTTCCACAAAAACTCCATTATTGCAATCCTAGGTGGCACTCTATAGGGAAAAATGTGTGGTGGTTGTGAACAACCATATAATATTAATAGTGTAAAATTTTGGTGATAATAGAAGTCACCCCAGTTATGATCACCATTCCACTTGCCAAAAAATTGACAAGGTCTCAATAATTGTAGCACTTTTACTGGAAGTCTAGTCATATCTACTCCCAAATTGCTCAGCAATGGGTAAACTACCCATTTATCAAAAGAAAAAAAATATTGCTCCATGGAGGTGTAATTCCATACCCTCAACCATAATTGCATAGGGTTTTGCTGTCCATGATAAAATCTTCTGAGTTGTAGATTGGATTGGTCCAAAATAGGGAAATTGTAAAACATGTTGAGGTGCATCAACAGAGAGTACTGTAGGAACTTAAGGCTTCCTACCTTGTTCTGGATATCCAGGAATCCTTTATTCATTTTATCAATTACAACCTATATATAATCATAGTCTATACTCACACAGGGGCTCTGCAATTCTTAGATTATCATCAACATATCTGATGACACCCTTTCTCTCCCGCTATCAACTCCTAAGACTCTGCATAGGGCATAAGGTATATACTTCATATAGAAAGCTAAGTCTTTGTAAAAGTATGGAGATGGATCACTTGGAATAGGGGCAATGTAGTTCCTGGTTCCCCTTGGTGTGTGGTCCTGGATCAATTTGGATACAATAGGGGCCTCTTTGGTATATTTGGAAGCTAGGGCTTTCAAATTGATCTCTGTAGAACAGTGGTTGTAAATATTAAAAGCTTTCATGAATGAAGCTCGGTCTAGGGTTACCAAAAGAGTGCCATCATCTTTCTTGATGGACTTTGAAAGAGTATCATATCTACTAGCCAATTCTAAAATCAAGTCCACATCAATGAAAATATTGGGAACAACTAATTTGGCTAGTTCACTGGTCCAGGGGTTTGAAATGGGCATAGGGCCATCACTGTTCTTATAAAAATAACTAAATAAATGGTAACCAGAATAGTCTGGTGTCTTGGAATCTCTTATGTATGCAGAATTATCCCCTAAATACTCATTATTTACTTTTTTACCTTGATTGGAGCTTGGGAGCAACTGGATGAACTCCTCTGAATAATTCTTTTTTTCCTTTCATATCATCATCGTCCCCGCTTACCCCATTGTTAGATGCAACACTTACTGTTCTGCTCATGATTCCTGGTATAACTTATCACTGATCAACTTTCCTTTTGTTTTACCGATATTGGAACAAATATTCTCCAAACCCTTACTATGCATCAACTCAAATCTTCAACCCTTTAGCACTGAAAACCACAGTTTTGAATTCTGAACTAAAATCTCACTGTTTACTCTGTAGACCTTGATTGTTCTATTCTTACTAAAAATGCAAAGCACTGATGCAAATTATGAGCTCTGAATTCTTGAAAAATTGGTAAGACGAAATGACAACGGTAATGCCTATAAATGCACCAATCTCCTTCATGAATTTGCAATTCAGTCTTTTCTGTCTTTACTCCTGTGTGCTGTGAAATCAATTCGAGCTCCTAGCCATGGCATTTTGAACTTACAAATGATCAATTCAAATGATGAATTTTCATATAAAAACCTTATTAAATTCAAAAAGAGATCAAGATTTGATCTTATTGGCTCCTTGAGAACATCTCAACAATCTTTTGAAACACATTGTCATAAATCCTTCATTCTTATTGGCTGTCAACTGTTAACATGGTGCGGATAAAACCTCATACATTACCTTGATCTCACCATGGTTTCTTTTAGTGAAAATTCAACTGAGTGATCTCGTTGTCATGAAGAGTTATCTTTAACTCTAGTTGTTCATTGAGACTTAACGACAACCATCCGATCATCCTTCAGATCAACGACTACCTCTTAATCGCTATGTGAGATCACTTAACTCTTATTCTCTTCGAGATTGAGTGAATATGGATTTGCTAACTCATCTTATACCTTGGATTTCCTTTAAAGATTACGCGACTGTATTATCTCTTTGTCACTTTAAAATTTTATTTACCCTAAGTTTCTTTTGAGATTAGGCGACTATCACACGATCATCTTTTAATTGTACGGCCCACGTGTAATCTCATTTACTTTCTGTGCTTTCATATTTTCATCTAAGACTTCATGACTACCGTAGATCTTGTTTCTAATCTAACAGCTCACGCATAATCTTGTTTTCTTTTCATTTGACTACAGTTTACTTCTCGACTTCACAACTCAAGCAGTCTCTATGTCGCAAAAAGAAAATCTTTACCTTGGGTTTTCTTTGAGACTTCCCAACTAACTCAAATCTTCAAATGACCAGCCACATGTCTCAATCTGGATTATTACCACTAAAACACTACAACTTTTTTGACCTTTTGAATTTCTAGAGCAACTACCCACCATCCACAGGATTTATTCCTTTTCATGGCTCAGATCTTCTCACTGAAAACATACTTATTCTTAACTGAACTCTTCTTCAACTATAGTTCTTATCACAACCCATTGAATCTTGGTGTCGCTTTAAGATTTTACTAACTCGTTATTTATTTCCTGATTTAACGCCAACCACTAGATTCCTTTCAAATCAGATGACAGTCGCGATATCTCTTTATCTTTCACTTATCTGTAACTTTTCATCCTGATTTCATCCTAGCCACAGGATCTTCCTCTCATCTAATGGTAGTCACTTAATCTCTTTAGATTTAACTTAACCATTAATTTCAAGAGAGATCTCATGACTAAAGGGCTTTAACTATCTTCTAAACCTTGGTTTCTCTATGAGACACCGCGACTGAGCAAACTCAAAGTCGCATATACTTTTCTTAACTCATGAGTTTTCATGGAGACTTCATGACCACCGCAAGATTTCACTTTAGATCAACGAATATCGCTTAATCTTAGATCTTTTGACTTAATTCAATTTTATCTTCGCAATAATGTGACTGCATGAAATTTCAAACTTAACCTTTAAACCCAACTTGCAACTCTGATTTCCTTTCAAGACAAAGTGACTGAGTAAACTCAAAGTCACTGAGGGAATTATTTAACTCTAATTTTTCAACGAGATCATCCGCCAACCACAGGATCTAGATCTACATCTACGGTATGCATGCAATCTCACAAAGACTAGAATAATATTTTCTTTGAAAAGAGACAACCCGACTTAAGGCATTTGCTAAGTCTCGATAAGAAAAGGAATATTCTCAGATTAGAATGAGACTTCGCGACTTAAGTGAAATGATAAAAAATAAAGCATATGACTTAAGTGGTCGAGTTTCTGAAAAAGTAACAAAAAATTAGAAAGGATTTCAATGAACTAGGGTTTTTCTTGGATATGCATGGAATTTGACCTAGGGTTTAAGGTTTTTGCACTCTTTCTTAATTTTTGGCTTGAAGATCATTGTTTGCAAAGGTATTTTGACAATTTTTAGACAGGATTTTTAACTTTTAAGCATGGAAATGACTGACAACTTCAAAAAAATTTAGACAGGCTACAAAACTGGAAAAAAATAACCAACAGATTCCATTTGGCAACCCGATCTCGGCTGGTGCAAAAAGTTGCATTGTTGCTTAGTTGAAAGTTGCTCAATGGTGCATCTTTCAAGTTGTTCATCATGGGACCAAACCGTCAGGTCCATCAGCTCCACTTGGCCGGGTAAATGCTAGGTGAGACCTTTTTTCTCTTGTGAAGCACCAAGAACGTTCCGGTGCAAGGCAGACCCAAGTATTCCCAAGGTGCACTAAGCCAAATTGGGCAGGAAATTTTGGAGAGCCATATCTCAAACCTCGTGAGAGATATTAGAGATCTGTGAGGTGCACAAGGATCATGTTGGGAAGGCCTACAAGCACGTAGCTCAATTCTGGGAGATTCCACTCAGATTCCATTTGGTGACCCGATCTAAGTTGGTGCAAAAAGTTGCATTGTTGCTCAGTTGAAAGTTGCTTAATGGTGCATCTTTCAAACTGTTCGTCATGGGACCAAATTGTTAGCTCCATCAACTCCATTTGGCTGGGTAAACACTAGGGGAGACCTTTTTTCTCTTGCAAAGCATCAAGAACGTTTTGGCACAGGTCAGACCCAAGTGTTCCCAAGGTGCACTAAGCCAAATTAGGCAGTGATTTTTGGAGAGCCATATCTCCAACCTCGTGAGAAATATCAGAGATCCATGAAGTGCACAAGGACAATCTTGGGAAGGCCTACAAGCATGTAGCTCAGTTCTGGGATATTCCATTTGGCGACCCGATCTTGGTTGGTGCAAAAACTTGCTTTGTTGCTTAGTTGAAAGTTTCTCAATGGTGCATCTTTCAATCCGTTCGTCGTGGGACCAAACTGTCAACTCCATCAGCTCTAGTTGGCCGGGTAAATGCTAGGGGAGACCTTATTTCTCTTGCAAAGCATCAAGAACATTCTGGCACAATTCAGATTTAATTGTTCCCAAAGTGCACTAAGCCAAATTGGGTAACAATGCAATAGAAGTAAAACAATTCAAACGTCCATAAAGCATAACATATAACACCATAATTTTAATTGTAGATTATGACTATTAATTTGGCTCGACAAAATATTTTCAAGGTAGTTGCTTTGGAAAAGATTAGGTCTATTACACATGACAACACATGACAAAGATATAAGATAGAAAAGAACATACATACAACGCATGAAAAAGATGTAGTATGAACATACATACATAAATACATTATATGAAAATGAACATACATACATAAATACTACACATGAACCATTATTATAATTTAGAGAAACATGAGATATCCATTGCATGAGCCATTGTTTAATTGTAACGAATCGTAATTCACTGATATGCTCTTATTGAAATGGTACACAATAAAATACACAAAATGTGGCCCCTTGGTATATACAAATCAACCCATGACCACTTTTATATATAATTTTATCTTCTTTCAATATACAAAATGTGGTCTCCAAATATGCATATAGACCACTTCATAGTCATTTATATTGACAAAAAGCAAAGTTAGATTATTTCACAAAATTTATATACAAAATTGTCAAAATAATTCTACCATTTTGTAGAATGATTCTTCATGATGGTCAAAAACTAATTGAGCGAACGTTCTAGATCAGCTCTAACCCTTATTGTGTCAAGTATTGCCTCGTGTTCAGATTCATGAAGTTTCCATAAATTCTTCTTACGAGGTCTACCAGTATACTTTATCAATTCAATATTTGTTGCAACAAGAAGGTTCGAGTAATGCAAAATATGTCTATGTGTCTCATATTCCTGAAACAACCACTTCTTGGATTTTTGGATGGGGTACCTGCATTTCATAGAAGCATAAATTAATACAAATTCAACATATAAAGTGTAATAGAATGATGGTAAGAGGTCTCAAAGTCATCAAACAAGAACACATTATATTTTGATAGCATACCTTCTAAGCCATGTCCCTGCCACAACAACTGATCGTATTGGGTACTCAATACCCTCTCCGTCAATGAATGTAGTTGTCAATTTATTTTTACCCTCAATACAATGACACAAAAAGTAATCAATCCCTTCCTCATTGTTCTCATCTGCAATAACTGCATATACATGACCTGTAATTTATAGAGGGATAAGTTAACACTCTAAACACTTAACCACCTAATAAAATGAGTTCAACTAGGTTCAACAAATTTAATCTCAAAATGAAGAATAAATTGAGAAATTACCTGGTTCAACTAGGTTAGATATGTGATCAAAATCCATTGATGCTTCAAACTGGCTCAATTGTAGTGCTCTAGGAAGTTGATATGTATCAAGCGGTTGCATAGGTGTATAAGACCATTCATCAACTCACTCTTTTGATTTGCAATCCTCCAACGCAAAAATCATACAAGACAAGAAAAAACATGCCATTAATCTAGTATAAATACCCAGTGATGCTGCATTTGAACTTCTAAATGAGTGCATGTCACTTGATCCTATAAGTGCACAACAATCTAGATAGTTTTCAATGTTAGACTCACCTATCAACCAAAAAAATATATTAACCATAGACTTACCTTCATTACCTATTCCCATCGTAGAGTTGCACCATCACACATGTGTTTCTGCATTTATTAACTCTGCACCACCTTTGTAATTTAATTCCTCTCTGGAAAGAGCTATTTTTACACATGCACCCACACCATCATGCTCGCCTTTTCCATACCCCGCCTCCGTGAAATTCCAAAAATGTTGAACGCCACTTGTCGTGTGCATCCTACTCAACCAATAAAACATCCTTGCATTCTTGAATTTTGAGGTGCAATTGTCTGACCATATTATGTGTTGGTTGTACTCAATACCTCTTTCTCTTTAAAAAATTTGAAGCAACCTTGCACAAGCTCTGATGAATGTGTGCGATCATCACTGATGTAGAAGTGATACTCTCTCAAAACCTTTCTATCTGCGTCTGTGCTATCATGTGCATGCAAGAATGCTATATGTACAAAGATCGCCACTTGTATAGAATGGTAATTCAATGCTTGCACTTCATTCTAAGGTTTAAGTGTATAATTCTCAGAAAAATCAACAATGGATACAATAGTACTAAGGGGAAATGTTTCCTTACATATCTTGAATTGCTCATCCAACCACCTAGCTCTATGTGAATGACGTATGTACTCATAAACTAGTTTCTCTTGAAAAATATTCATAAAATCAGCTACACATATATCATTTTTCACCAACTCACACCTCTTAAGTTCTTTTCCATCTTTTAGACCATAGGTTACTATCTTGCATTTTCCAAAAGAAACTAGTGTATTTCCAATCTCATTTGTGCTCTCTAGATGGTGACATATTCACAACTTTCTCATACCAGCACATGCACTACAAGATCCATTCAAACACATTATCTTATAATAAATGCAACCATCATCTTGATTGCATAATACACTTGACATAAAATCTCTTGATGACGTAGGAGGTGATTGAAGACCACAATCCTGCAAAATAGTGTTAGTGTGCAAAGTAAAACAAACATGATGATATATACTATAATGCATGGACAATTTAATATGTACCCTACAACAAAATGTGGTGCACACATGATTAATCTTGACGTAAAAGGGTTATGCCATTTCAAAAAATCTTTGACTAATTTTAATTTGAGGAAATCTTTGGAGGAATCTTTCATAAAATTGTGTCTGTGGCATATCAAAAAAGTGTTTTGGATGTGGCATACGATTTGTAGATCCGATTCTCCTCCTAACAATGTCTCTTTGGTTGGGTGAAACCCTTGTGTTGTCATGCCAAAAAAATTCAATTAATGTTCTTAATGCATCAACAACAACCTTGTCCTTGCGTGGGAGTCTACCCAAGAATGACCAAAGAGAATTAGTGTTTGGATCCTCAATTTTGTCTTTCCTGTGTAAGGCTCTCTGTAATGTTGATCTACCTATCCTTAATGACTTGCTTGTTTTGCTTACTATATGAGATTTTTTCATTTCCTTTCCCATTATAGTTGATGTGAGGACACGTCAAGTAACATTAGCATCTTTACTGCATGACTTTGAACCAATGGCTTGGTATGCATCAAACAGATTTCTCACAATGGTTCTCTCAGTACTATTTTCAGATGTTCTCAACCCCAAAATTCTCATTATCTCTCTAAATTTCAGATTCTTAATCATTTCAACAACTACTTGACATCTTCCACTTTGATTTAATTTTTCAAAATAGTTATTCCAAATCTTTTTAACAATTCTTCTACAATTTATTTCTGACATTTTATCATGCATTGGCCTCAAAATATTTTCATCAATGTCAATTAGAAACTTTGGTTTTCTACAAATTATTCTAGGAGGTGTTAACACAACTGCATGCTCTACATTTTCATTAGACGAATTAGGTGCATTTATCCCCATCATTTCCATTGGTGTATGTTGAACATTTTTATTTTCATTATGTGCATTTTGTTCATTAATGGCATCAAATTAAAATGGTGCATTAGACAAATTAGGTGCATTTATCCACATCATTTCAATTGGTATATGTTGAACATTTTCATTTTCATTATGTGAATTTTGTTCATTAATGACATCAAATTGAAATGGTGCATTAGATGAATTTATTCCCATCATTTCAATTGGTGTATGTTGAATGTTTTCATTTGCTGAATTAGGTGTATTTGTCACATTAATGTTAACATTTTCATTTTCATCAATTACATTGCATGCATTTGATGATGTACCTTGTCGTATTCTCCTCATGCACTCCCTTTGTCTTTCCTTTTCTGTCTCTCGTTGTTCAATTATTCCTCTTTTGTTCTTTTCCATTGTTCATATTGAATGGACCCTATAAATAATATCATGAACATAGAATACATCAAATCCAAAAAATAAGAACAAATAAACCATTTTCTTGAAATGTGAACTTACAATGATAAAATAACATCAAAAACAACAATAAACAACACAATTCAATCATTGCAAAGAAAAAACATGCAAAAAAGTGCAGACCTATCTGTTACTGGCATAAAACAACATAAAAGAAGCAGTGGGACCTCAGGACAACTTGCAATGACTATTTTTAGACTGTTGAAGCAAGCAACATTCCTAATTCAACAAAACCCAATCGGGTTATGAGAACATATAGGCTCAATATTCCTAATTCCTCAGAACCATATTGGGTTCTAAAAAAATAAGAAAAAAGGAGAGGAGAGGACACAAAGAGAGAGAGAGAGAGAGAGAGAGAGAGAGAGAGAGAGAGAGAGAGAGAGAGAGAAANGAGAGGAGAGGACACAAAGAGAGAGAGAGAGAGAGAGAGAGAGAGAGAGAGAGAGAGAGAGAGAGAGAGTAAAATGCATAATATTTACTTCTTCATAACCTGATCGGGTTTTGAAGAAATGAAAATTGTGCATTTCATTCTCCAGAACCCGATCGGGTTATGTAGGAGTTGAAAAAGTAATTTTTGCTTTACAGAAATCGATTGGGTTATTTGAAATTTAGAAACCCGATCGAGTTATGGCTTGGGAAGAGGCTTGGAAAATAACCCAAAGGCTTGGAGGCTCATTTTCCCACCTTTTTTGTTCTTTTAGACATTTTTCATCTTGTAAGATGAATTCTCAACTTTATCTTCATCTGGTTTGCAATTTGTCAACATGGTAGATCTATAATTTTCACCATAATCTCATACGTCTTGTTAGCTTTCTAACCATATAAATTTTTCTTTTTTTGGACAACATTAGCATAGTAAACTTTAATTTTCTTTACCAGTGTCTTGACAGTCCTCACAGACATATGTCTACCATTTTTTTAATAACTTTTAACATACTTAAAAAAATTACAAATAAATTACATATTATTGTTCTACACTTGATTCTATACACTTTAAAAAATTAAGTTTTCATTTTCTATTATTTTGATACAAGTTATGCTCAGTGCACGAACATGTACTAAATTTTCAGGATGCGGTTACTTAAAAAAATCACAGGAAAAAATACTCATCAGAAAATTACAAAAAAATATACAACTTCTAAATCTCACTCTTACCTATCATCCTACCAAAGGGATTTGAAAAAAACTGAATATAACTACATCTTTTGTGCATTGCACATAAACAACTATGTTATGTTTTTCTAAAAAAATCAGGAATGGGTTTTCATCCGTGCAGGATTTAACCCTCTTAATCTTATCAGTTTTTTTTTTAAATAATATTTTAGAAACTAGATTCATAGTACTACAATTTTTATTTTTACACATCTTATTTTGAGTGCATGACCCTCAAATGTCTGTTCCAAGTTCAGGTTTACTCGATTTCAGAAAAATGTGTCCACTTATACCCCCCTTTTTGGTTCACAACTTGGTGCACACACCCCAATCAAAAATTGGATTAGGGTAAAAGGATATCACACCATAATGAAAATTGATGAAAACAAAGCATCTTGATCTCTTTATTGTAGCAATTTTCCCATGACAATCAATTTGGATGTGTGCTTGTGAAATTTTTGACAACATAATACTCAATCGATTTAAATACACGATGATGAAAAAATGGCTAAATGTGGAGAAAATATGGAAGGAAAAAAACTAAATGGATGGGTAGGATGATAAGAGAGAACATCGATGTTGGAGATGAGTTTGGTTCTCTCAAGGCATGAGATGATGCCAAAGTGTCGCATGAAGGGTGAATGAGAGGGAGATTGGTATTTGAAAGGTACCTATGGAGTGTGGACACAATTTTTCTCTAAAGGCGTTTATTGTCTCATATTCCCAAGGTACAAGATTGTGAGATAATTAAGGAATAAAAAATTCCTATGTAAGTTACTTTAGTAGCTTTAAAAAAAAGCCTATGTAGGACTTTCTTCCAAAAGAAGGAAGATTAATGGAGAGGGGGATGACCATTAATGGAAAAGAGTTTATCCCTCTCTAATCCAAGATTAGGGATGTACACATGCTTAAAGGAGGTATTCACTAGGAGTAATATTAGATTAGGGAGGCAAGTGGGAAAAGTTGGAGGATTTGGTAAGCAGAGAGAAAAAGGAAGACATTTGAAAGAAAAAAATGGATAAGAAAGTAAATTAAATAAATGAAGATATAAATTGACCAAATAAAAGTATTATCTTCAATAATAATAAAACTAGCAATCACACCTTAGTGTGCAATGGGAACGCCGTAGAGTTATGGAAAGGTCATTTAAGTATGTGTCCCTTTGTTTGTCACTCATTCTCATCCTCTCTAGATCTCCTTATCTTTGTACCAATATATCTCACCATCTATATATCTTTATAACTCTTCCTTTCCATCTCTCCCTCTTTATGTCTCCCTCTATATCTCCCTAGATCTCTTTCTATATTTACCTCTTTCTCTATCTCTAACTCTCTATTTGTTTTTCCCCATCCTCCCACTTTATATTAATCTATATCTCTATCCAACCATCTGTCTCCATCACCCCCTTCCTATACCTTTTCATATTTACATCTCGATATTTATTCTCTCATCTCTTCCTCTATATGTATCTCTATCTTGTCATCTATCTATCACTCTCTATGCCTATATATCTCCCCTTTCTACCCCTCTCTATTACTTTATACTCATATCTTTATCTTTATATTTCTCCCTCTCTCATTCTCTATTTTTTTATATATATTTACTTATTCCATCTGTACTCTCCCCCCCTCTCTCTCCTCTCCATGTCCCTCTTCCTCTTAATCTCCATCTCCACACCTCTCTCTATATCCTTACACTATATCTTTCTCTTTCATCTACACCCCTCCCTCTTTCTATCCCTATCTCTCCCTCCTCACACATAGACACACCCTATATCTCCCCCTCACACACACAGACACACACATTACCACTCCATCTAGGCACATCTCTCTCTCTCTCTATCCATCCATCTCTCCATGACCCCTTTCTTATACCTTTAAGTCTTCATAGATTAGACGTTGCTAAGACGGCTAAAGGCTTATAGGCTATGAAGATGTTCATTGATATATTCCCAGCCATCAACATCCTTTGTCAAACAATGCATTACCTACTTTGTCCGCCCATTTGCCGTCTTTTTTTTTAGAAAGGAAAATCAGCATAGCATCAAACTTGGGTTTGATTGCCGTAAGATGATAATAACAGATGTCATTTCAAAGCAATTAAATCTACTTTGAATGAATGTCTTTATATTTCACATTTTTCACTTGTGGACACTCTTTTTGTTTTAAAGGTGGATATTAGATAGCTCATTTTTAGTGATCTATTAATCTGGAAAATATATTTATAAATTCACTTTAAATCACTCCCTAAACCGCGTATTTAAGTAGAGTGGATAGTGTAAATACAAATAGACAATTGAAGATTATCACTTTGAAAAAGTAAACGTAGCGAACAAGGTAAATTAGCTTAACATATAAAATACCTAGCCTTTATTACTCATTGAGATCATACCAGAAAAGTATAATCTGCCCTATCCATCTTTTCCCCACATGAAGATACCAAATAATGTATAATATTTTAATTTTTTTTAATGAATTTATTTAAAAAATTAAAATAATTAAATCTATATTTAAAGGTACTAATGTCTACTATAATGAAAAATTTTAACAATGAAATATAAAATTAAATTTTTTATAATTTTAAATAATTAAATAGATATATTTTTCTTTTAAACTATAATATTAATAAAAAATTAATGTTATTCAAAATAATTATTTTAAAAATATATATATATATATATTTTTAGGCGAAATTTTTAATATTTATATTAATAAAGCTGGTTCAAAAAAGGGCTCTCGGAGAAAAGAACCAGCAAAGAAAAACTCTTTTCGTTACCCATATTTACAAAAAGCAGACAAATCTGCAAGTCTTTTCAGTTTGTGGTCCTAGCTATAGAGTCCAGACATAGACCCAATATACATAATTTATCAAAAGCCAGCCTTCCCAATCCCCCATAAGGATTAAGGGGTGAATATATGCAATAATCCACAACCCCAACCTTATCACTAAATAACCCAACACTATTTAGGTAGGGAAGCCCATCAACCAAAAGCCCTTACAAAATAAGAACTATACATATGTCCAAAATCCCCTACCTAAATATACAACAATAAACATTTGTGAGAACAAGGAAGCAGTACAGATGTTACAAAATTATAGCAGGCCCCAAAAGTGAAGTGAACAAAAACTTCAGTGGCCATAGTGCAACAACCGAAAAGACTATAATCCAAGTAGACCAAATGGAAGGACATGTAACAAAAAAAAAGAGAGCTTGAAGATACATAATAATATAAGATAATCCAAAATAAATGATAGGAAGTCAATCCTGAGACTGCTCATTGCCATCCACAAGGTGAGGTGGATGAGTAAAAAATAGTGAACTCCATAACCTATCGGCCTTAGCATGAATAGAGGAACCAACAGCAAAATCATCCATAGAATGCCGAGAAGGACAAAGATTTCCTCTAGCTGGTTCCAAATCGGGATTCATCAAAGGTACTAATAAACTGAGTGGAACCATGTTAGAGGATCTTCCCCGATAAGCAGCATCAACCGAGTTCACAAGCTACACCTTCCCACAGATTATACCCTTGGACAACAACCAATAATTTGTCATTCTGAATAAACTTAGGCCAGATAGAAGCATTATCCACATGATATAATAACGACCAAGATTGAGAAAGATCAAGAAATATAGAACAAAATACAGAGACTATATGTGACGGGAATACAATTCTCTTAAAGCTTGGAGACAGCACAAAATCCCTAATTAAACGACGGATACACATTCAACATTTTAGGCAATGAACACAGAACATAGAATCAAGTAATTCATCCAAAATTTTACCTTCAAACTGAAGTTCCAATTTACCGGAGGGTAAGGAAACCCTCAAATTCAAGGGCTTGAATTTGTCAGCAAGCCTTGAAGATGCCATTACACAGAATAACCAGAGAACAAAGTACCCAAATACAACAAGGCATAGCAGTGAAAACAAGAATATATAAGAAGGCACATAGCAAATGAAAAGAGTGATAAATGCATAAAAGACCGATGAAGCATGAGATCATACAAAACAATTAGGTCACACAAAATAGCATATTTTAAAAAATCCAAAGCACGTGTAATGGAGCCATCATGAAACTAACTCACCGCCATTTGAAGTTTTTTAAAGCATTAGAACTCATAAAAGCTAGTCAAATCGGATGCATTAGTTAGGAAAATCATAACAGAACAGACATCTCGACTTATAAAGTGACTTGAATAATAAAATTTCAAAAATTGAAGACACAAGCTAAAATACAATCCTTACTATGCCACGAAGCCAGCTGCAGAGTACAAAACATGACCAGCCATGATAACTAGTCAGATCCGTTATATACATGACACAAATATCGTACAAAGAAAAAAGGTAAATGCCAAGCACAAATGATTAGAAGGTCAATATAAAAAATGAACATGTGACTAAATCAGGCCGAACCAATCAATCTTCAAGATATGCCAACAATATCAAATTAGTCAGAGGGTGTAGAAATCAACTCAGATTCTATAATTTGAAAAATATGAGGATGAGATTTAGAGGAAATTGACATGGAGGGGAATGATAAAGTGCATCCCTCTGATCCAACCTTAGAGAGAGCATCTTCTAAGATATTCCCTTCTTTAAAAATGTGGGATATATAACACTCAGACAAGGAATCTAGAAAGGACCAAATCTATTCAAGAACATAGAGAATATTCTGGGAAAAAGCACGCCTAGAAATACAAGCATTAAAAATCACTAAAGAATCTCCTTCAATATGGAGAAAATTGCATTTTAACGTTTTAGCAGTGGAAAGACCATACAACAGAGCAAAAGCCTCTGCTAAGTTATTGGTCCTAGGGGGAATAGAGCGAGCCTCAAAATAGAGAACAAATCCAGAGCAATCCCGAAGAACAAGGCCAATACCTGAATTCCTTGGATTGCCTTTAGAGGCACCATCAAAATTAAGATTTATAAAACCCTGTTGGGGGGGGGGATCCACTTGACTTGAGACCTAACAAAAGATATATCCTTAGGACACAAAGGAAAGGGGAGTGATGGAAACAATAGCCCCTTAAATTTTTTTGCCACAAAGTTATCCCAAGATGAAAATGTTTGCCACCCTTGAATTTGCAAGAATAGGCATTAACAACTTCCACAATAGATATTTCTAAAGACAACAACACAGACTCAAAAGAAGAAGGCTGACTGCAAAAATCCCTCTTATTTCTTTCCCACCATAAAGACCACAAAACTAGGGATGGACTAACAATCCATATGCATGAAAACATTAATTTATGGAACAAGATAGGCCAGGATTTAAATAGATCCCAAATTCCAAGTGGGACAGGCATAAGGAAATTAAGTTTATGCATAACAGATTGCCAACAAAGTTGAGCCAACGGGCAATTTAAAAAGAGATGATCAACTAACTCTAGCTCTTGATTGCAAATGACACATTGGAAAGGGGCTGCGATATTAAGTCTAGCTAATCTGTCACTAGTAAGCACTCTTTTTTTTCAAAAATAACTAATAAAACAACCCGCTTTAGGAAGAATAACAGAATGCCAGCAAAGGGAGAAAGCTCTTTGTTTACTGGCATTATTATGTAGTGATTGAAGCAACTCATATCCTTGCTTAACAGAATATGAACCATTCTCAGAAGGAGCCCAAAAAAGGTGATCCTGAGCCCTGGATAAAAATACCATCCTTTCTAAAAGCAATTTATTGGCCCTAGAAGCCTTCTAGTCGTCAATTGGAAGATTATGAAATTCCTTCCAAATAACTAGTCCGGAATGAATATGAACTGCAGAAACACAGTCAATAAGAAAACATCCCCAATTAGAAGAAGCAATCTCCCAAACATCACTAAATAAATCCAAAGACACTAAGGGAGGGCATCCATTCCATGAATCAAGCCAAAATCTAATAAATTCTTCATTATGAACTTCCCATGAAACATGGGATGTGATGATATGCCTAGATTTCATCATAAAATTCCAAATGGCAGACCCCTTTGGGGGATCTAAAGCAAAGATAACTCTAGATGGATCTAAACTATCTAAATGTTTTTGTTGCATTAACTGACACCACTTAATGGTAGGATGAGAATACATCTTCCATACCAATTTACCACCAAAATCTAGGTTCCTATTAGGAAGGTTATGAAGACCAACCCCGCTAGTGGGAGGGGTAAAAGACATGTCAGATAAGGAAATAAGGGGAATCTTCTTCTGACTAGACATATTAGCTGTCTAGAGGAAATCCCTAATAAGAATCTCAATTTGATTGAGAACTGACTTAGGAGCTTCGCAGAAATGAGAAATAATAATTAGGAATGACTGATAGGATCGATTTAATAAGAAATATCCTACCCAAGAGAGACAACCATCTAGCCTTCTAGGAAAGTATACAGGATTTGATACGATTGATAACTCCCTGCCAAAAGGAGGGTTTATTTTTCCCTATAAAGAAAGGAATACCTAAATATGTAGAAGGAAGGTCATCACGGGAAAAGCCTAAAATATTAACAACCTTGTCTGACAGCTTAGGGTCCATATGAAAGGTATAGACTTTTGATTTTTGTACATTGATTCTCTGACCAGAAGCATGAGTATACACATCAAGGACCTTCTTAACTTGCTTTGCTTCATTAATAGAAGCCGATCCAAAAAATAATGTATCATCAACAAAGAGGGAATGAGTAATTGAAATAGATGTATTTTGAATTTTTATCCCCAGCCAAAGATTGGAAACATGATAAGCATTAATAAGATGAATCAGAGCTTCAACCATTAAGATGAAAAGACAAGGCGACAAAGGATCACCTTGCCTAACACCTTGGGAGGAGGGGAAAAAACCTGTAGGAACCCCATTAACTATAACAGAAAAATGAGCTCTAGAAATACAAGCCTTGACCCATTTACACCACTTCTTAGAGAAACCAAACTTAAGAAGAACCTTAATGAGAAAGGACCAGTTCAATTTGTCAAAGGCTTTCATCATATCAAGCTTAAAAATAAAAGACAGAATAGAAAACTCATGAATAGAATGAAGAGTTTCATGAGCCAAAATGGCCCCATCCGTAGTTTCCTGACCTAGAACAAAACCCCCTTGCCCAGGAGAAACTATCTTGGGGATAAGATGTTGCAGCCTTAAATAGATTGCTTTTGTAACAATTTTATATATAGTATTACAAAGTGAAATAGGTTGAATTCTGCAAAAGATTGGGGGTCATCATTTTTAGGGATAAAAACAATGTTTGTAGCATTAAAACATTTCAACATAGCTGTATTCTTCCTAGATTCTTCAAGAACAACCAGAAGATCATGGCAAATGACATCCCAAGTTTTTTGGAAAAAAAGAGCCGTAAACCCATCAGGCCCTGGAGCCTTATCTGGTGGAATGGAAAAACAAAAAATCTAACTTCAACCAATGTAAAGGGATTCATTAAAGATAGGTTATCAATAGGGGCTATCAAAGAAGGAATAACATCAAGTATAGAATTAAGTTTATCCTCATCAACAGGAGAGGAAGAAGGACAAAGGAGATTTGAAAAGAACCAAACCCCTTCCTCCTGAATGCCTTTTTCATCAGAAATTAGGTTTCCCAAATCATCCTTAATAGAGAAAATGTATTTGGTCGCCTTTCTCTGCTTAGCTGAGGCATGAAAAAACTTTGTTTTATGATCACCTGCTTGCAACCATAATTCCTGAGACTTCTGTCTCCAATATTCTTCCTCCCTTGCACATAATTCAGCCCAAGATTCCTGAAGATGATTTTGATAGAGAAAAGTTTGTGGATCCAACCCATTAGCAAATATTTGCTGGTTTATCTCAGCCAATTCCTTTTCTACTTTGGATTTATGTTCAAATTTTTTTTTAAACACATTCACATTTCGGGCTTTAATCAAATTCTTAATGAAAGATATTTTTTTGTAAAATTTGAACATCATTGAACCATCCACTACCGGAGCTGCCAACCACCACTAATATAGAAGGGAGTGAAATAAGGGATTCCTAAACCAAATTGATTCAAACTTAAATGAGGATCTAGAAGAGAGGGAACCAGGATTAGAGGTTAAGTCAAAAGAGAGATGAATTGGAAAATGGTCAGAATCTGAAAAAGGAATGACTTCTACCAGCATAGAGATGTGGTCTAATTCCAATTCTGAGAACATAGAAATCTATCTAATCTAACAACTATATGAGAAAAGCCAGCTCTGCAATTAGTCCAAGTATAAGCACCATTCTTAGGCAAAACATCAAAAAAGGCATTATCTAGCACGAAATTATTGAAATCAGTGTTTGAACGGGCAAGAGAAGAAATTCCCCCTTTTTATCATTAACCCCTAATATGGCATTAAAATCTCCTGCAATGATGAACTTGTAATCAGGGTATTGCTGGATAATAGAAGTGAGAGATTGCCACAAATGAAGCTTGTCCAAAGTAGGGGTGGGTCCGTAAACATTTATAAGGAAAAAAGAATGATTGAAGAACCTGACATTAACAAATTGCCAATTAGATCCATTCTGCAATGATTGAATAGAAATTGTAGAACTATTCCACAAAATGGCCAAACCACCTGAAGCTCCAGCAACAGGTACACAGATACTTTGCCAAGAAGACCACTTTCCCACAGACATATTGAAAGAATCCAATGAAAACTTAGTTTCTTGTAAGAGAACAATATCCACACGCATAGAATCAAGTCTTACCTTAATCCCATGCCTTTTGTCAGAGGCATTAATGCCTCTGACATTCCACAAAAAGATCTTCATTGAGGACAAGGAGAACCTTTAGTTCTCCTCGTCAAACATCTCCTAGATGTAAATAAATTCCCATCCAAAGTAGATTGAAGGCCAGCTTGAATCTCCTCCAAGGCTTTAGTTGCCTTAGATTTTCTACCTCTAGTCTTGGGAGTTTTAACAACAAGGCTCAGGGAAATTGGTGTCTGAACAATAGAGGATTTAGCAGTTTGACCCAGATTAACATCATGTTGCTCAGAATCTTGGGGTGAAGGAAAAGAAACTAACTCATCATCCGAAGAGGACCTCAAGTTTTTCAGTGTTTTGAGTTTCCCAATAGAGCCCTCAAGACAGTTAACAAAATTGTCATCATATGAAGAAAGTTGTTCAGGAACTTGAGGAAAAGAGGAAGAAAGTAACTGAACATCCAACGAAGTACCCGGCTCATGTAGTGGATCCAAATGTTCAACGGAATCAACACGATAATGATTTCTGTGTTGCAAACTATCAAGTGGCAGATCAACAGTGAAATCGTCAACAACCTGAGATTGAGAAGAAACAACAGACATTACTTCCATAGACATTATTGCAGCATGTTCTTTGGTTACTTTCCTTAGTTTAAGGGGGGTGTTTGAAAACATCATAGACTTAACTATTGAATAAAAAATTGATAAGTCCATAAATTTGAATACCGAGTTAGCTTCCGAAACAATAGCTTGAGAAGTATCTATGGCAGAAAGGAACACAATGATAGGGGGAAGATAAACTTTTAACATATTAACTAATGAGACCATTAGTTGAGACAGAATCATAGGTGGAACAAAAGACCACAATGCAATAACACCATCCGACCTGTTACTATTATTAAAGATTTTCTTGTGAAAATGAAATTTCAAACTCCATATTTAATCAAAATCTAGAAATGAAATTATTTCATTTTTTTTCTTGTAAATACCTAAATCATTGCATATAAATGAAATATTTATCTCCATTTTATTTCAATGTATTATTGATACAGAACAATGACATTACTCTTCGTGAATAATTCTATCTGCCTCTCTCTACAACTTTATCTACCCCTCTATAACTTTATCCACATCTCTCTAGCTCTCTCTATCCCCCTAGCTTTAGCTACCTTGCTCTATCTTTTTCTATTCATATCTTTCTTGCTCTATTTACCTCTCTCTTTCTATCACTCTCTATTTGTCTCCATCTCTCCTACTTTAATTCTCTTTCTATCTCTCCTCTCTCCATATATAGCTATCTGTATCACTCCCTCCCTCTCTCATTCACTCCATCTCTACTACTTTATATATGTATCTATTTTTCTCTCTCCATCTCCCTTGCACTCCTCTCTATATTTCCTTCTACCATATATTTCTTTACATCTATCTCCCTATATTTATTTCTCTATATAAATTTATTATCATTTATTGCTTATCTAAATTATAAATTATTTAATTTTAATGATTCAAATGCATGTGAAATGTTATTCTAACTTATTGATAATTATTTAAAAAATTTATAATAATTATAAATATCAATAAAAGTTTTGATCAAAATAATGTGCATAAAAAACTTTAAAAATAATAGAATTCTATTTTCAAAAAGTCTCCTTTATATTTAAATTTAAGAAATAATTTAACTTTTTTGAAATAATAATAAGAGATTTTATATAATATTTTAATTTAAACATAAATTTTGTTGACTAGATTTTTGAAAGAGATGCATTTTGTGTTTTTAAATATTTATAATAAATTATATAAAATTTACTAATTTGAATGGTATTTTTTAATATTGTTTTTATATTTAATGTATGTTTACTTGCTATTGTCATTTCAAATATAAGAATAAATATCAAGACAAATAAGTTGTAGATTTTAAATTCTATATAATTTCGACTTTTATAAAAAGTTTAAAATTTGATATATAATTTATTAATTGAAACATTTAATATAAACATAAAAATGATTTTTTTAGTTATATGAGTATATTTTATTATAATTTACATTGTATACATTTAATTTAATAATATAACCCAATGCAACCTTTAAATTTTTATTTTTTTATATTTATAAATTAATATTTAAATGAATAAATTATTTAATAAAGAACAATTGTTATAAGGAGAACAATTGTAGTAATAAGGAGGTGGAGAGAATTAACTCCTTAGAATGAACCTTGCCTTTTTCAAATGGCTTCTATTAATTTAATTCATTAATGACGTCAAATGTCTTTAGATACATAATGATAAACCAAAAGAATAAAAAGGCTTAAAATAATTTAAATTTACATTTTATTAGATTATTTAATTAAATATTAAAAATATATAATAGATAAATGATAGCTTTTAATTAGAAATTTGATGAAGTTATCTTGTGAAATTATTTTATTTATTTTTATGTTGATAGATGTATGCTTGACTTTAATAAACTCTCTATTTATTTATATTAGTAGAAACAATGCAAAAAAAGCTAGGTTCAATTCTATGGTAGTGGCTAAACAACCAACTAAAACGAAAACTTTATAGAGGGAATTGAAAAAAAAAATTAAGTGTCCCCCTTGGTAAGATAAACATTTTAGTTTGTTGTTTAGACGTTGCCCAATTCTATTAGTTAATTCTCTTCCCCACCACTTATTACTACAATATACTAACATTTCAAAAAATATTTAAAGATTACACTAGATTATATTATTAAATTAAATGTAATTTTATATTTAATATAACTTTATTAATATTTTAACTATTATTTAAAATATTAATATTAACAACAAATCTACAAAATTCAAAAGAAGAAAGTCATTAACAGATGGCACAAAATACTTGTGACAAAGAAACACGACCCTTAAACAGGCAGTCTCCTTCCCAAGCAAGGTAGGAAGAACGCAACATACACTACAAACACTTAGGGTAATAAAGGGGAACATAACATCGTCAGTTCACGTTACCGTCAAAAGACACAGCGAGGGTTACATAACAGATTCACAAAACAAGCGACTTCACTATATAATAAGCCACATTCAACTTGAATCTACAGTATAATATTACTACAAGCGGAATACTTGAGTGTGTTTCATGGGCATAGTGAAAAGAATAATAATAATTGCGTGTGCTTGAATTGTGGCCTCTAAATCAGGCACAAACTCAGCATAGTCTTTACACAATTGTTCAATTCACAAAGACAAACATGAAGTGTTCATCCTGCAAATTCGATTGAAGCGACTTGCTGCCTCCTAATTAGTTGTGGATGTCGAATTTACTCTCAGAACGAGAGCCAACAACCAGACCATTTCTAACATGGAGGATTTCTAAAGCATGATAAAATATGAAATTGTCATTATTCTATGAATTGAAATGCAATTAATCTATGAAAGCAAATTGCTCTTAGTCTATGAAAGTGAATTGCAACTAGTCTAGAACTGAGATTGCAACTACTCTATGGAAGCAAATTGTAATTAATCT
>MU226181.1:804412-823828 GCA_018584345.1 Thuja plicata | reverse complement strand
GGTTTTACTTGACAAATCCAGAATTGCAATTTAGAGAAACAAACAGCGGATTTGCAAAAACGAGAAGTGTCACTCCCAAAACCGGGAAGTGTCACTTCCAATTCCTGCAAACAAACGGGGCCTATATGAAAATATTTTTACAGGTGATATTCTTTCATGCTCCAAAAGGTGGAGAGTGAGTTGTACTTCAGTAAGAACAATTTACAAAGATACATCCCTATGGAGATTGATCAGCTCAAAAGCCTAGGCATTCTGGCTCTTCAAGAAATATTCCCGATTCTCTTGCCTATCTCCAGTTAAGAAGGCTTCTTTATCTAGATCACAACCAATTAACATCCCGCAAGTCTAAAGGAATGCTTCATGTTGGAATTTCTTGATCTCTTATACAATAAGCTAAGTGGAGATGTACCTCCGCAGGTTGCAGTACTTCCAAGTTTAGCTCACTCTTTTCAACATCAAAGCACATTATTACATGGGTTCCTGCCTTTAGAAATGGGCAAATATAGGCGGGGTTCAAGCCATAGACATTTCTACAAATCAATTAACAGGCCATATTGATTCCAAATGCTCAGGAAGCTGCGTAGCACCTGCACGTCCAAAACTTTCCGTACGAACTCAATGGTCTGATTCCAGAATCTCTTGGAAAACTTCTGAATCTTTAAGATTCAGATTTATAATTTTATACTGATAACAAACTATCTGAAACATATCGATGCCATACAGTGCTTCAAGATCTTAATTTTTCTATAAACTATAAGTTGTTATGGAAAGGCCCAAAAGCTAGGGTTTTCAGAAGGCTTGTCGCAACATCATTTAATGGAAATCTTGGTTTGTGTGTACCTTGGGTAAAGTTGCCATCAATAGTCATACCTGTTGGGACTGCAATTTTTGTCACATGGTGTATGTTGATGGGATTCTTTTGGAGAGATTACGACAAGATAAAACCATATAACCTCAAAAACCATTTGAAACTGGCCCCGAGAGAACTTCATATAGAGAGCTTCTTGCTGCAAGTGGCGGATTTAATGAGGCCGACAATTTAGGAATTGGTAGATTTGAAAAAGTATACAGAGTTTTGAACCATAACACAAGGTTGCAATCAAAGTTCTCAATCTGGAAAATAAAGATGAAAGCAAGAGTTTTGATTAATAAAGAGATTACTATTTTGAGAAGAGTTTGACATAGAAATCTGCTTAGAATCGTAACCTTTTATTCAGATCCAAAGTTCAAGGCCTTAATATTTACTCTAGTGCCTATGGAAGTCCAGACAAGCATTTGTATCCTCCAAATGCACCAGGTTCTCAAGAGCAAGCCTGTAACTTGGATTTAATCCAAACGCTGAGAATTGTGGTCGACATTGCACGAGGCATGGAATAGCTTCATCACATTGTTTTGTGCAAGTCATCCATTGTGGTTTAAAGCTGGGTAAAGTGCTGCTAGGTGGGGATATGATAGCTTATTTAATAGACTTAAAGCATCTCAACATTGAGTATTGGAAAATCTCTGCATTCATGTATTTCGAATTTTCGACACATACACTAAAAGGATCGATTAAATACATTACTCCAGGTACGAGTTCAAATGGTATAAAATGCAAATTTTATTTCTTGGGTTTGTTGGGAAAACTGTGAATATGAAGCTTTATTATGATGTGTCAGAATGCAGAAACTGGAGTGGGTTGAGGTGTTACTGCAAAAGGAGTGTGTACAGCTGTGGAATAGTGTTAATAGGGATGCTGACTAGAAATGATGCAGATAAACGCTTCTGCGCCTGCAAGATAGATCTAATCAGGAATTAATTATATATATAGAGACACAAAACAATGAAAGATAATGGTCGCATGTTGTTTGAGAAAACATACAAACAACAATAAATTTCTGCAGAGTATTTCCCTTGACAGAGAGTAAAAACTGATCAAAAAAATAATCCTGAAGCTGATCATCTCCTTTTCACAGCCCCTTCGTATCCACCATAAAAAGAGCCTTATTTTTCTTTATAAGGGAGAATACCACAGCCCCCCTCATAACACCACAACCCCATTAATTGACATTGGTCAGAAAGGGGCACAACAAAAATAGCCTAAAATAGGAAAACACGAACTGCAGGAAACTAACGTAGAGAAAGACAGCCAAGAGAATCTTCAGTTGAATTATTTCCCCATCTTTTGAAAATTCTGAACCTCCTGGTTCAGAAGAAAGGGACAATATTGCCACCAATATGAGGGAACGGGACTATCAATAGCCTTGTCATCATGGTAGTCTCTTGCGATTCCATAACAAAATTTTGAGTCATTATCAAGATTTGAAATCCTGGTCTTCTTGTGTAGAGGAGTCCAGTGTTCATTCCACCATTCAGTTTGACCAAAAAATAATGCAGTTTCTGAAGTAGAATGCTCAGAAAAATCACTAATAGACCTGAGATCTTTTCTTTCATTCCAATTACACTTCACATCACTCTTGTCATACTGAGTTAAATAGTCAGTTTTCATCAAATTTCTGATCATGTCTAAGGAAGATTTTTCATGAGCGTGCTCATATCCCCACAATTCACTATTCCCTTCAATTATATCACAATCAACTGAAATTTCATCATCTACCATTTGAGGTTCACCAATAATTGTATTAGTCGAATCTCGTTGCAGCTTTGCCTCAAATTTTGGTTGGACGTCACTCTTCAAATCATTTGTCTCTTTTGCTCTGAAATCTTCCTTCAACTCCCTTCTTGGCTGATCTAGAACTTCACCTTTCTATTCAAGCTCAAATCTAGCTTCTGTTCTGTTAGAAAAGATAAAGCTACCAACTTTGCAAGCAACAAGAAAAGATTTATTCACAAGCAAACTATGAGTCTTCTTTAACTGATATATCTTGTAGGGGTTTGCTTTTGGAACACAAGTAATTTGTCAACCATTTCTATACTCACCAAATTATTAGTAGATCCCTCGTCTATAATCACCTTACATACCTTGTCCTTGCATTTGCATTTTGTTCGAAAGACATTCTTCCTCTTCCAATAGCTTTGGGGATTTCTTGTCCTTGTATAATAAGGTTCTTCTCAACATCAACTTTTCTCCCGACTCAGCTTCAGCTTCTTCTAACCAGGGTTTTTCTTCTTCTTGGGCTACCATCACTCTTTTGGGGTTTTCCGGGCAATCAATGGCCTTATGGGCTTCATCACAAGTAAAGCACTTCAAAGGCTTTCACTCTTCTAAAGGCGGTCATCCTCATCCTCTACCTCTGAAGCGTCCCTTTACTCCAAAGTCAGTCTCCACATTCTTTCCTCCTTCTGGCTCCTTGCTCATGGTAGGTTCTAAAGAAACCTCTTTTCATTTATTTTGATAGCAATTTTTACTCTTTTTGGATCATCTTCATCTATGTCTTCCATCTCAAAGTACTTCTCCAATTCTTTGATCCAATCTAAGAATATAGCAGGATTGAGTTTGCCTTTAAAATCTGATATATCCACCTTTATCTTAAAACTCTGTTTTGTCAAGCCTCAATAAGCCTTTCTATAGGATCTGATATCCTAGTAGCATTCCCCAAGTTCTCTTGTTCTTCTTCAAACTCTTCCAATTTTAATCTTGTGATGCAGCCAAGGTAGGAGGGTCCAAGAAAATGAACAGTCCGACCTTGCAGCAAGAGTTACACAGCAGAAACTCGAAGATTTCAACTTGAAGAAGCAAATACACAGATCTAGAGTATGGAACACACATGCAACATTTTCATTAACAGGTAAAACAATTACAAAGCTCTGCAATAGCAGCTCAGCTCAAATACCAGGGACTTATTACAAAGAAACCTAATTATCCATCCTGACCTATGGCTGCAAAACAACCTCCTTCAAATCCTAGCTTACTGCCTTCGATCCCCAAAACAAGAACCAAGACCCAACTTAAATACACGACCGTGACCTAATAGGTCGGCCTCAAGATTACATTCCCCAAGAGAAACAAAACGTGCTACCAACTAACTCCTAGTCGACCTCCGATCTAAGATCTTTAACCAATGAATGAATCAGAAGGAGCGATCATTCAAATAGGTCGGCCAAACACGTAGTCACATAGGAAAATGAGCCATAAGCACCGCTGAGCAAGGAAATCCAACCAATGATTCAAACCCTAACCGGTTCAAGAACATGAAGAACACATTCTAAACACAGCCAAAGAATCTAGCATAACTTAGGCGCGATACTCCAAATGAGTTGCGATCATAGGAAAAGCTTCCTAATGATCTCAAGAACACGAATCTACGACCGCAACCACCAAGGATCTATAGAACTCGACCACGACAAGAAACACAGCAACTGGCGACTAGGAATAGAAAGACTCAGATGTTTTTGGTTGATGCAAGATTGCAATGAACCCAAGATGCTCCTGCATCATCTTACCTAAAGGGTCTCTAATCTTTGAAACAATCCACCAATGTTCCTTCGAGGGTCTGCATTCCTCCTACCCCTTCTCCCCCAATTGACGCAAACTCCCCTCTAGGCCATCGTAAATTGCTCTGATACCAAAAACTGATGCACATAAATGCTCTGTAACCAAGAACTGAAGAACTAATTATATGTATAGAGAGACACAAAAGAATGGCAGTCAATGGTTGCATGTTGTCTGAGAAAACATACAAACAACAACAAAATTCTGCACAGTATTTTCCTTGACTGAAAGTAAAAGCTGATTACAAAAATCATGGGGAAGCTGCTCATCTCCTTTTCACAGCCCCTTCACACCAACTCAAATAAAAAACCTTATTTTTCTATATCAAGGAGAATGCCACAGCACTCCCTCATAACACCAACCCCACTAACTGACATAAGTCAGAAAGGGGCAGAACAAAAATAGGGTCAAATAGGAAAACACAAACTGCGGGAGCCGAACGCAGGGAAAAGACAGCCAAGGGAATCTTCGGTTACAATAGGAAAGAAGCCAACCACTAGTATATTTGTTAGAGGAATGAACTTTGGAAATTAGGTGACTAGATGTTTTCAAATACAATTGTAGAAGTTGTTGAAAGCCATTTGTTAAGGACTGCTGTGAACAACAATGAAGATAAGGCATTGAACTGCCTTAGTACACTCATATATGTTGGGTTTCTTTGTACACAAGCAGCTCCTCAAGAACGGCCAAGCATGATTGACATTGTGAGAATACTGAAATGTATAAATACACATTTCTAGGAGCTGGTTCAGCTCCAACATTCCAGTCAAATTTATCCCTTTTGATTGGGAACATAAGTGTTGTCTACAAAAACAATGGAAGTGGAAGTTCTTCATTCTGTAGTAGAAGAAACTCAAAAGGATGTGACGTTGTAATGACTTTGGGTAATTAGCACATCTTGGTAATTTCGGTCTAGGTCAATCCTCCTCTCATACTAATTTCAATATAAAAGGTTATTGTTCAATCTCCTTGTAGCATACAAGTATTTAGCAGGATTCTTGTCATGTGCCATTTTTTGGCTGAGAAGATTTTAGTATGTTTCAAATTAACTCTATAATACCATACAGAACGAACTTCCTGTATGTTATTGATTGCACTGATATATTTTCAGCTGCTGATTTACTGTGTGCACAACAAGCGGTTTTCATCACATGTCACCTTAAATCTATCTACTTTTGGTGGTTTCACGTTTGATGTTCCATCTTGCCCTATTAAATAGAAACAAGCGGCAGCAACCAAAATTTGGCAGTCGAAAATAGAGAGGTTCTGAACAAAAACCCCTCTAATCAACGTGTAGAAATCAAACTTTTAATTGAGTAGAACGCTGGATTTTTCTCAGAACTTTTCACTATGAAAATAAACCGCTTTGCACCACAACAATTCTTTCTAATCTATTAGTTATTATCAACAATTATTATTAGGTAAATGTATCTTTCATTGCCTTCATTATAGTCCTAGTTTTGAGAGTAGGATGCAAGAAAGTTCAAACAATTGTATCCATGCACTGGAGGTTTAAATAATTTTATTGCTATTTGTATTCATTTGAAAGTTTTCATTCAGACAAGATTAAAGGGTGCTGGAAAATTAATATACTAAAGGGGCAATGGAAAACATAAAAGCTTCTGCAGTATTTTTTTTCCTTTCTACACGAAAACTCAATGATTTTGCCTCTGGAATCACAGCATCAACACACTAAAATTAGCAAATAACTCCATTTTTATCAAACTCAACAATAGAATTCAAATAATGGATATCATATAGCCAATCGGCTTACACAGGGTTATTAAGAGAATGACAATTCCTCTTGAATAGTTACACAATCCTGTCCTACTGTTAAACAGTATGACTCAGAAGTAAGGCTACCTACCACCAGAGAGTGTCTCTGCCACATATATAGAATTTCCTGGCTGAACGCTATTTATAGAGAAAGGGACCGTCGCAGGTACGGAACTTGTAAGTATTGAGATTGCACTCTGGCTAGTACCACTGCTGGAACTGTTTTGAAGACTCTCGAAAGGTTTAGGAGCAGGGGGCTTTTCCATGGGCAGAACCCCCTCCAGCATCTGAACAACTTTACCCATAGATGGTCGCTGAGAGGGCTGCTCCTGAATACACCAAAAACTGATTTCAATTACTCTTTGAATCTGATCAATATTTAAATTCGTACCAAGCTTTTCATCTATGATGTTCATAATATTTCCCCTTTCATATTCCTCAAATGCCCATATTGAGAACCTTTTCCTCCCCGCTGTCAAGATATCAAAGTTTCTTCTACCACTTACAATCTCCAGCAGAACCATGCCATAACTGTAGACATCAGAGTTGGATGTAATGGGTAAATTGGCAAGCCATTCTGGAGCCAAATACCCTCTAGTTCCTCGAACACTGGTCAATGGTAAGTTCTGATGACCTCTGGCATGTATGAGTTTGGAGAGCCCAAAATCAGAGACCTTAGCATTGAAACTTTCATCTAAGAGTATATTCTCTGGTTTAATATCACAATGAACAATACAGTCCCTGCACTCCTCATGTAAGTAAGCGATACCCTTTGCAGTTCCAGTGGCTATGGTAAATCGGGTGTCCCAATCCAGTGTCTTGTCATGATCTGCAGAAGTGAAAAGGAATGTATCCAGAGAAGAATTTTTCATAAATTCATAAACCAGCAGCCTATGTCGACCTTCTGAGCAAAATCCAATTAGTCTAACCAAATTCAGGTGATGGGTGCTACTGATAGTTGCTACCTCCATGCGAAATTGTTTCTCCCCTTGCTCAATTCCTTCCAATTGCTTGACTGCAACCATGATCTTGTTTGACAATTCCCCCTTATAAACTGTCCCAAACCCACCCGAACCTACCTTTTCTGTAAAATTCTTTGTACAACGTTGCAGATCTTTGTAGGAAAACTGAACTGGAGCTCCAGAAGCATACTCAAGGAGGGTGTAATGGGCAGATGATTCTCCTAACCGAAATCTAGGATTATGTCTACAGCATATCCACCAAAGGCAAATCTGGATGATAATCAGGCCAATGACTGGTGCTATAACTGCCAGGGCGATTCCAAAGGCAGGAATCTTGGATTTATTCACAGTCCTGACTAAAGCAGGTGGTGGGGATAGAGGTCGCCCTTGACCACATACTTTTACATAAGAAGTGCTTGGAATGCTTACCGTTTGATAAGCACTGGTAAAGTTGCTGGTCTTCATCCTGCAAGTGCCTGTACCATCGGCCATGATTGTAGATGCAGTGCAGCTCGGATTCTTGAGGCAGTTCTGCCAACAATCTGGAATCCCCAAGTAATATATCTCAGAATTTGATTCTGACTCTGGGGGATAAGAAAAGAATTCTGTATGCTCCAGTGGAACCATACTCTGGTTATTGCTGCACTGTGTTATATCCTGTTGCCTCTTGCATCCCTTACTGGCATCTGTGGAATCTATCTGGTCAAAATCTTGCGATGGGCATTGGCAATACGGACCTGTATCATTGTAAACACACACCCCGAAATTTCCACACCATCCGTAGACTTTGCACTGATCTTCCACAGCACTCCATCCCAGCTGCCATGTCCCTGTACTCGCGACCCATCCATAGGACCTCAAATTCCCATTTGCTTCCAGCTTGATTCTGCGCACTGTGATAGAATTGTCCGTATAATCACTGCTCCGAGCCACCCAGATCGAATCTGCTGACGCATTGGAGAGCTTGAAAATTCCTTGGCTGGTGAGAGATGCTGTCGTAGCAGATACAATACCCTCATTCAAGTACGTGATGTTGTTCTTCCATTTCAGCGTGAAATTCCCATTACTCTGCATGGTGAATGTGTAGGGATACGATTGCAGGCTTTGACCCACAGTGAAATTCTGATTAATCACCAGACTATCAGTAGGATTTCCAAAGGTATGCCAAACAATGTTTGAGCTGCCGTTTTGCAGCACAAAGTCCCCATCATCTCGCATATCTGCAGATGCCACCCCTTGATTGGATGTGTTAGTCTCCCAGACTGTTGCTGTCCCATTACTTAAAACCAGTTTGCCATCATTCTGTAAAGTGAAGGACCCTTCTTCTCCCACTTTAAAACCGCCGTTCAAGCCTGCAGTCCATACTAGAGTTGAATCATTGATGCTAGCAAGGCTGATTCCCACAACATAGAATCCCTTGTTTCCACTTGGGCGAAATCCGAAACTGAAATTCTTGCCTGGGGATTCCCAAACTTGTTGGTTGGTAGCAGAAGGAGTAAGGGTTGTTCCTAGACTCACAGCTCCCTCTGCAAACATATCCTGAATAAATATAGCAACAATACATAATATTACACATTTTGGGATTGACATAATTTGATCTTTACTGGTGGCTAACAGATTTTGGGTGTGCAATTGCAAGCAACCAATACATCTCAGATACTCATCTTTTTATTTCTGGGATTGATTTGACTGAAAATTTCTTCCATTGCCATAGCAAAACACAATACCGTGTAGCACGGGAGGCTGGGACAACCACCCAAACAGCTCTATGTGATTTTTTCTAGCTTCTGTAACAATTTTGTCGCTATTAATTAGCTTCTTCAAATCCGGTTTCTAGAGTCAGTTTTCAGACAAATTCTGGAAGTCAACATAGCATGATTTCTTTGAAATATAGGCCTCGGAAGTGATAGGTTTTCCTCCATTCCTTTTTTTTTAATAAATGAAAACTGGATGGTAAAAAAGTGATTGACCATGACACCTCGGGGAATTACTTTGGTTTTCGGTTCTATTTTGTTGTGACGACTAGGTAATTTACACCTACAGAATTACTTTAGTCTTCAGTTCTATTTTGTTGTGAGGACCAAGTAAATTAGATGAAAAAACTTCGATGTTGACCAAAATATACGATTTTTGTTTTCAGTTCTGACCTCTAGCATGCTACTCATATTTGGTAGAAAGGGTTGCATAGCAGTTAGCTCAAAATATTTATTTTATGTATACAAATTATATTATATTTTTTTTTTCACACTTTCTTTATATTTCTTTTCCTTATGCAATCTGAAATTAGAAAATATAATTTATTTAAGAAAAAATCTTTTATTTATGCAATCTGAAATTAGAAAATATAATAATTTAAGAAAAACATTTGAAGAAATAAATAAATGAATAATTAAATTTTATAGAATTTTAAAGTTGTTTTTTAAATTTATAATAGAAATAAATTTCAAAATTTTAAAAAATAAAGTTTAATTTAGTTTAGAATTAGAAAGACCGGTAATTAGAAACTTATTTAAGATGAAACTAAATAAATCAATAAAAAGCTTCAAACAATTTATAATAGAATTATTCTTTTTTGATTTTTTGAATTTATAATAGAAATAAATTTTCACATTAATTTTTTCTTTTTAAAGATGAAATCAAGGATCAATTTTTAAAGATATCATTTATTATGAAATTAGAAAGTGTACATTTGAATTTGAATTTAAGTAGATTTTTAAAATGAAAAGGGATTTCATTTTTTTTAAAAAAAATTTCAGTTATCATGAAATTAAAAAATATACATTTTAGTAATTAAATTAATATACATTTTTAAGTTGATTTTTAAAATGTAAAATAGAAGCAACTCTTCACAATTAAAAACTTTAGTATATTTTTAGGATTTATAATCAGAAGATTTGTTTAACAATTAGAAAGTGTGGTTACTAGAAACTTTTAATTAAAATTAAATCTAGAATTTATAATCAAAATATTTGTTTTATAATTAAAAAGTGTGGTTATTAAAAACTTTAATTTAGGATTACATAGTTGAAGAACTTAAATAAACTTGTAGACACCTAAATTTGGTGAGGTGTGTTTTAATCAATCAGAAGGCAATTTCATCAAATCAAATGGACCGATTCAAATCAAAAGGGACTAAATTTCATCAAATCAAAGGATCAATTAATAAATATATCGATTAATTAAATAAGCCTAAAAGAGATAAATCTAAGCTATATAATTGATTTAATCAATTAATTGTATAGTTTACAATCAAAAAGCAAAATCAACCTATTCCTTACATGGCTAATTTAATTAATTAAAAAAGGGGACAAGAATTTGAACAACCAATGAGAATCAAGGATTGAAAGCACATGGATCACTCTAAACTTTGCAATCTTGATCACTCATTTTTATCTTTAAATCCTCATCACTTAATTTGTCTCTTTGTCCCAACCTTTGAGATCACCATTTAAATGGTCCCCCTATTTGAAACCATTTGAAAGCCTTCAACTCAACCAAGCCTAAATCATGATCAACTTAACTCTACCCCCTACCCTTGGGAAATCCTATAAATATTAAGCATTTTGAGAGCATTATCAATCCTAGACATTCATGAGCAATTGCATCCTTATTATAGAGAAATTCATTGAGATCATAAGCATTTGAGAGCATATTTTGAGCAATTGAGAGCATAATTGAATGAATTGCTTTGACAATTTGAGAGTTGTGAGCTAGATTAGGCATCATCTTACACAAATTCTCATTCTAGGATTGTCACTTTTGGAGATTAAGGCTGAGAGCTCCAATAGCATGCTTAGATAGAGATCCATGTAATGTTAAATGCTAATATTTGTCAATTCTTAGATTAAATTGTATTATTGTTTCCATATAATTGATAGATTGCACCTTTATTTCATGAAGGTATAGTTTATATATACACAAATGGCGTTCACAATGGGGCTTTAGGCCTCTAATCTATGTTTTTCTTCCATTTTTGCATGTTTTTATGCGTTTCTTGTCTCTTTTGCAGGTTTCAGGCAAAGTTTTACGTACAAGATAAATAGTCACGCCTACAAACAACAAAGTCGTGTGTAAAATTCATTCATTCTGCGCATACAACAACAAAGGCTCACCTCTAAGATAAATAGTCAGGCTTGTGAACAGTGAAATCACGCATATAATATTTCTTCTCTCGCGTGCAATATGTCTTATATCGCATTTGTTATAGCTTTGTTGCACATTCAAATTTTATCTTACGCTTAATAGTGCTTAAAGTTGCACTTAATAGTCTGGAAACTAATGCTTACACTGCTTTAAAGTTACACTTAGAGTGCAGTAAAGCTGTGTGTGTAAGTTGTTAAATCACGCATACTGTGATGTGTTTTTCAACTTGCAGAATATTAAATTCTAATTTTGGCAGTTTTTATTTTTTGTTTCTGCAGATGAACATGCATCCCAAAGTCTAAAAACCAGAGAAATGCATCTGCAAGGAAAGCAAGGAGGTAAGAATTTCCAATAAACATGCAAAAGAACTTCATAATCTAGCTATTTTGGACAATTTGGAAAAAGAAGAAGCATTATATAATCATTTTGTTAAAATTGTCCAAGCATACAAGATTAAATTTCCCTCATTGAATTAGCTATAAGTTTGATAAGATCTTGAATTCATCTTGTAAAATTTAGGGAAGATCTTTAAATTTGTTGTTATTTCAATTCTTTTTGGTTTCCCTTCACCTTGTTGATTTTGTTGACTATCTTGTTGGAGGAGAAGGAGAGGGAACGATCGCCACTAGGTGATTAAAAGCAAAAAAACAAAAAAAACCTCAAAAATGTGCCTAGCCTTTGCTAGCTACAAGGATAAGGTATTTCTCTAAACAAGCTTGCATTTTCTTAACTTGTGGCATTTAAAAGCCAAAATCTAGCTTAATAGGGAAAGCCTATTATTGTTCATCCAAGGAAAATATTAGGTATATGCTCTCAACTTTTCAAAGTTGATCAAAAAGCCAAAAGTGTTGGAATTGGGTGATAGAAAGAAAGGTGGTAATTGAACCAAACACTTCATTTTCTAAAAACCTCATTGTTAAGAGGTTCAAATTTTACAACTTTGTGTTTGAAGTGTTTGGAATTGGAAAAAGTAGTAGGGATATGCTCTTCACTCTTTGAATGAATCAAAATCCCCAACCTGCTTGATTCAATTCATTTATTGCTTTATATGAACATGCTATAACTTTAGAGGGCCTGCCTCCCGATAATAGCCTTACGAGGACGGTGAGAGGGAACGACCGCCACTAGGTGAGTAAAAGCAAAAAAAATAAAAAAAACTCAAAAATGTGCCTAGCCTTTGCTAGCTACAAGGATAAGGTATTTCTCTAAACAAGCTTGCATTTTCTTAACTTATGGCATTTAAAAGCCAAAATCTAGCTTAATAGGGCAAGCCTATTATTGTTCATCCAAGGAAAATATTTGGTATATGCTCTCAACTTTTCAAAGTTGATCAAAAAGCCAAAAGTGTTGGAATTGGGTGATAGAAAGAAAGGTGGTAATTGAACCAAACACTTCATTTTCTAAAAACCTCCTTGTTAAGAGGTTCAAATTTTACAACTTTGCGTTTGAAGTGTTTGGAATTGGAAAAAGTAGTAGGGATATGCTCTTCACTCTTTGAATGAATCAAACTCCCCAACCTGCTTGATTCAATTCATTTATTGCTTTATATGAACATGCTAGAACTTTAGAGGGCCTGCCTCCCAAGAATAGCCTTATGAGGACGGTGAGAGGGAATGACCCAAGTGGGAGACAATCACTTTAGTCGTGATATACATCCAACCCACTATAATATAAACGTATTCATCCTCAAAAGGATAGAACAACAAATAGGTGTTAAGAATCTTCACCCCCTCTAGCAGTCCTTTGGGATTGCACAAAATTGTGTTTTTATGTGTGTGGGAGGCCCTTGCAAAAGGGTATAAGAGAATTTTCACTTGTTTGAACGGATTAAATACACAAACCGTGTTAAAGTAGCTAGACTACCTTATTAGAGCCATGCTTAAAAGACAAAATTGACCTTAGATAGCTTGTTTGGAAGAGATTCTTGTTTTGACCCGTTACAATGTCCGAGAACATATACTTTGTGTTGTTTTAGGAACAGAAACAATTCTTTGCTGTGTGTGTTGTGATTGTTTCTCAATTTTCAAACAAGAACATCCTGGAATCTGATCACAAGAACCTTAAATGTTAAACAAAGTCATCAAAAATAGTAGCAGATTCATTTTTCCTGGTGAAGTCGTACGTACCAACATTATACTCACATGTGTCAACAAACTAAAGTTGCGTGTAAACAAACTAAAGTTGCGCGTACCAAGGTTAAACTTGCACGTAGTATTTCATCAAGTTGCATGTACATAAGTAAAGTTGCATGTGTTAACAACCAAATACCGCGTATACCTGCAGTTGCACTTAAGTGCTTTCTAGTAAGCGCATATACAATAGTGAAGTCTTGGGTACATACAAGTGAAGTTGCGCATATAGACTGAGAAACCAAAATAGGGGGCATTTCTTGAGGGTTTGAAAAAAATTGATTTCATATCTGGATACCCATTTGGATTTTCTATCTGTTCATCATTTTACTTTGACCAAAATCCCTCATTATTGGACAATTAAAAAAAATCACTTAGGGATTGGTCAACAGGTGATAAAAGCCAAAATTTAGTGATTTATGATCATGTCAGTTTTCACCTGATCGCACTACATCAAGTCTACCTTGCAGTCAGATAGAAAATACCTAAGGCAAGAACTTCCTTTTCTTAGTGATACCTCTACTTCTTCACAACAAACACACGAATCAACGAAAGAGGTAGAACCAAACAACATGGCTTTTCCGTTTGGAAATATGGATCCTGACCTCATTAACCTCGCCAATAAGGATAACACTAACACTAATAGAAATGGTGAGGTAAACAAAAATAGAGCTAATGGAATAGGAGTTGACCCTAACAATCAAGGGGTAGACAATAATAATGGAGGAAATATTGACCCTAATGATGAAGAGGCTACCGAAGAGAAATTCAACGAAGCGGTACAAAGCCTGTTCTTCATGAAAATCACAGAGAAAGTATTGGAAAGAGATAGGGAAAATACTTGCTAGACCTAGCACAAGCAGGGACTAAACTTCTTCATAACTATGATGTTGATAAATTAAAGCAAAAAGAAGATGAAACCAACCCTATCAACATCATGAATAAACAATTTTAATTATTCTAAATGCAGTTGGACACTATGAAACAAATGGGGGCTCCTAAACCCTTCTCTATCAAAATATTGTGTCCATTCCCATTTGACAAGACATTAATTATGGTTCCATTCCCTAGCAATGTTGTTTTTCCTAAGTATGATAAATACGAAGGAGCATCCGACCCTCAAGATCATTTAAGGGATTTTTGTGCATTGAGCTTGGAGTTCATGCATGATACAACATATTTAATGCTCGGTTATTCCCAAGAAGCCTAGGAGGAATGGCAATGGAGTGGTTTTCAAAATTACCCTCTGACATTCGCACTTTTGAGGAATTGGCTTCCAAGTTTCTGACGCACTACTCGTATAACAGTAAACATGAAGTCACAATGATCAATTTATGTAATACCAAAAAATGTGAGGGAGAAGGATTATTGCTTTTCCTATAAAGATAGAGAGAGAGGTATTTTCTAGATACCCTAAAAGTGTGCCTGAAAAGGAAAAGATGGATATCTTCATTAATATCTTGAACAATGAAATGAACTATCGGTTGAGGTTACAATACCCGCGGTCTTTCCAAAACATGATTGAAAAATGGAGTTACTATGGAGGAAGTAATAGTCAAAAGTGGAGAACTCAAACTCTACAAGGATAAAAAGAATACTAATAACAATACTTCCAACCACAACAATAATATGGCTCCTCCTAACAACAACCAATTTTGGATGAAGAATAATAACAAGGGTGTGGTTAATGATGGAGTTGTGGAAGCGAACAATTTTAAGGCCACTCCATTTAATATCACAAGAGGATCCAATCAAGCTAATAATGTAAGTCAAGCACCCAAAGTTCCTTTCAACAATAACAACTTTGGGAACAATCAAGAGGCTAACAAGCCTAAACCCTTCTTTTCTCCATCACCTAGAAGGAAGTTCACAATCTTGGGTGAACCGCTTGAAAATTCATTAAGAACCCTCATTACGAATAAGATTATTGACTTGCCTAGGGCTCATCCCTACGAACCACAAGTGAAGCCTTCTTAATGGAGTGATTCCAATCATTGTGAATATCATAGAAATCAAGGACATAAGACAAATGATTGCATGCACTTGAAACATGTACCAAGACCTTACTTATAATGGTGTGATTAAAGTGGAAGGACCTCAAAACAATAAATATCACACGACATTCAAAACTCATATCTTCAATCATGAGAAGGGTGAATTTTCAAATGCTAACAACGGAGGTAACAATGGAAACAACTCAAGAGGTAATAATAATGTTAACTTTACCCACAGTTATGACAATACTATTAATGCCCTATCCGAACATGATAGTACTATCAATGTTGTGGTAATAAAGGAACAACCTAACAAGGTGACCTCTAATGTTGTTACTAGGGGAGAAGAAGCAAGAATTACCTTACAAGGAAGTACCCATAGAACTTTTGGTCCTACACAAGCGAGTACTTTGGCTAAACAAGTATCTTCTTCAACAAGGCCTTATAGTCTAGTGGATCAACTACAAAAGATTCTGACTCAAATTTCCATTTTGGAGCTATTGAAACTTCCTCCCAATCACAAAGAAATCTTGGAGAAAGCTCTTGTGGAAACTACCATTCCTGAAAATTTGGAAGAAGAAAGGTTTTCAAACATGGTGGGTCATTTAATAGCACCTCATTGCTTATCATTTTCAGAGCAAGATGACATGTCCATAAACCATCCTCAAAATATCCCTTTGCATATAGAGGTTTTGATTCAAAAACACCATGTTAAAAGAGTCCTCATTGATGGAGGAGCCAGTCTAAACATTTGTACCTTGAACCTAGTCAAAGCTTAAGGGTTAACCGAGTCATCTATTGATCCCAATAAACAAATCACTATAAAATCTTATGATGAGGAGGAAATATCTTCTAAAGGAATGGTGGGTTTTCCCATTCAAGTTGGTCCTATCAAGAAAGATACCATTTTTCAAGTCCTTGACATGAAATCAACTTGTAATATTTTATTGGGAAGACCATGGATTCATGAGATGCAAGCGGTGCCTTTGACCTATCATCAATGTATCAAGTTTCCGTACATGGGTGAAGAAATAACTATTGGAGGAGATTTAAATCCCTTTCAATATTGCAATATGGTGAAACCTCTTCATGAATTATTCATTCCACATAATAGGGAAGGAGTCATACCTAGTGTCATCGTTATAGAAACCAAAGAGAAAGGTCCTAATTCAACATTAAATTCTACATCTACTTCAAGTCCTAGTGAAACTAACTTACCTACATCAACTAAGGGAAAAGAGAAAGTTAGTTATGAAGGTCAAAGTTCCAATGAAAATTCAGTCAAAGTTTCTACACCAAACAAAGAAATTTCGAGACCTTCTAAGGAGGAAAGAGAACAAACCAAAAAGGATAACTATCAAAAGATGAGTGAGATGATGCATAAATTTGAAAAACAATGCAGAATCAATTCAAAAGGAGTGGAGGAATATTCTGTTTCCCTACTTCCCCAAAGACACATGGGAAACCTTCAAATAATCATCCACCTCAAAAATACAACTCTCATTTTGTAAGAAAGAGTGACCAATCATCCATGGAAAAGGAAGATAACAAAGTTTTACAATGGCTTTATAAAGATGAGGATAATTTAAATAATCTCGTTGAAAGAGTGCAACATGTCACCATCCAAACTGATTAATATGGCAAGGGATTTCAAATAATGAAAAATATGGGATACAAGGGAAGAGGACCCTTAGGAATCAGAAACAAAGGCTTGGTAGAGCCTATCCAACCTCCTTGGAGGTCAAAGGATGAGAAATCGAGAATAGGGTATCAAGAGAAGAAGTTGGTTCAAGTTCTAGGCATGATTCTTATGAGCATGTACATATGTTAGAATCCGAGAGTGAAGATGACTTTGGAGAATATGAGTGGGATTACCTATCCGAATATTCTTGTCATGAAAAAGAGGTAGATGCCATTCATGCCTATGCTACTATACCTAATGCAAAAAATAAGCTAATATAGATCAAGGGTCGAGTTCTACACATGTGCCAATTGTTTCTCAAGATTCAAATGTAGGAAAAGAATATAGTGACAACCAATGGATAGGTGAACCTTGGGTACCTTCATGGGGGTGGGGGGGTGATTCAAATGTTAGATTTAATCCACACTCATTTTTTCCCATGGAAATCCATGAGGAGTTTAGTGAAGACAATTTTGATCTGACTTCTATGGAACACCTCAAACAAGCACATGTTATTGACTTGAGTGATACAATGTATGAACCCTCAAACAAAGTCATGTCCTTAAAAACTTCAAATGAAAACTTACCTAATGAGTCCTTAGCCCTTATTCATCTTGAGCTTATTGATTGGGACTTAACCGAACCTAATGACCTACTCTATTTTACCAATGACAATGCTATGGCCCAATACCTTAATGCGGTTGAGCCATCTTCCAACAATGAATTAAATCCAAACATGATGATGGAGGCAAGGTTCCAATCTATTAATCAATAAGATAAAATAAAAAAAAATTAAAAAATGAAAAGGTCTAGTGGTGAAAACCACCATGTGGCAGTACTAGACCCCCACAAAGTAAAAATAACGGATGTTTCCAAAGGTGAAAACCCAACTATGGCACCTAAGGAAGAGAGATTGGATACTTTACCAGAACATGAAGAAGAGAGATCTCCTATCCTCATTAAGCCAATAGAGGAGGTCAACATTGGCATCGAATTGGAACCTAAATTTATTCATTTAGCAACATCATTGACTCCAACAGAAAGGGAAGATTTCATAAAATTATTTCAAGCAAAGCAAATCAAATTTGCATGGTCATATGTAGACATGCCAGGATTGGATCCAAGTTTCATAATGCACCACCTTAATGTGAGGCCCGACATAAAACCTGTGAAGCAAAAGTTGAGGAAAATGCATCCCCATGTGTCTTTATTGGTTAAGGCAGAATTGGAAAAGTTACTAAATGTTGGCTTCATAAGACTCATAGCTTATGAAGAATGGATTTCCAATATTATACTTGTTACTAAACATGACAAATCCATTCGAGTATGCACAAATTTTAGAGATCTTAACCTTTCTTTCACTAAGGATGATTTTCCATTGCCTAGCATTGATGCTATAGTGGATTTGACGACATGACATTCTATGTTTTCATTGATGGATGGATTTAGTGGCTACAATCAGATTAGAATTGCACTCGAGGATAAAAAAAAGAATGCTTTCAATTTCCCTTGGGGTAATTTTTGTTGGAATGTTATGCCCTTCGACCTCAAAAATGCCAGAGCAACCTATCAAAGGGAAATGACAACTATCTTTCATGACATGATGTATACTTTCCTAGAAGATTATGTGGATGATATCTTAGAAAACTCACATGAAAGAAAAGACCATCTACATATCCTAGAAAATAATTTTACAATATTGGAGCAATTTAAAGTAAGATTAAATCCAAAAAAAATTGTATTTGGTGTTCAATCTGGCAAGCTATTGGGCTACATAGTTTCAACAAAATGGATAGAAGTGGATCCAGAAAAAGTGCAAGCAATCATGGAAAAGGGAACACCCAAAAAAATTAGACAAATGAGGTCACTCCAAGGAATACTTCAATCTATTAGAAGATTCATCTCTCAATTAGTGGAAAAGTGCCACTCTTTTACCTGATTGCTACATAAGGATACCATTTTAAAATGGGACAATGAATGTGAACAAGATTTTATGCTATTGAAGACATACTTGGTAAATCCACCCATTTTGATGCCTCCCATCAAAGGAAAACCCTTACTATTATACATTTCAGAAACAAAGACATCTTTAGGGGTTTTATTGGCACAAGCAGATGATGAGGATAAAGAAAGAGCCATTTATTACTTAAGCAGAACCTTGATCAAGTATGAGTTTAATTATAGCTTCATGGAGTGAGCTTGTCTAGCGGTAGTTTTTGCCTCCCAAAAACTATGACATTACTGTTTGAATAGTCCCAAAGGATAACTGAGAGGGGGGGGGGGGGGGAATCAATTATCA